>ML783310.1:307138-339172 GCA_009831015.1 Picea engelmannii | reverse complement strand
TACATGCATTATCAACATTTCATAATGCAATCAAACTTTACGAAGAAATAAAACCAATGTGCCAATACCCATGGCCACATCTACACAATGCATCCTTACATTGACTCTAGAATAACATACATCCATTTCATATACTCCACCATGGTGATCTGGATGGTCTAGCCAACACCTCCACACATTATCCAAACTCTTCCCCATTTACCTATCTAATCATTTGGATACCTTCCTCTTCAACACATACACAACACTAGGAATATGATTCTCTTAGTGCTCTCTCATGTTGGCAAAGAGGTTGTAGTCCAAACATCAGTTATATTGGGGAAGACCATTACACACTTTCATGGTGCTATATCCCTTCCATATCCAACCACATTCTGACCTCACGCAGGGCTATCTCTATCAACATCCATTTCTATAGTAGGAATATTTCTCCTGACTTGACTTGGTTATGTTCTCATAACCAACATAAAATAATATGCAGTCAACTTTCATATAAATGCATTTAAGCATAAAAAACATGTGGATATTCAAGTCTCTCTACCTTTACATCAATTTGAAATAATGAAAATTTAGTTGAGGGAATTCTTACATCAATTCCCTTTAGTACTTATGCATCACACACAACTACAAATGCATACTTGCATGGATTTTATCAATTTACTTAATGCTACCTGTTCAGCTGATATTGTTGTGGACTATTACAATATCCATTTATTAACCTCTTTATCAACATTTTACCATCCCCATTTATATTCACATGAATGGATTTCATATGCATCAGTATCATCGACATCTTCAACCATGCTATAAACAATTTTTCTAGATACACAATTCGTCATTAGTCATATTCAAATATCATAGCATCATTATTGAATATATATATATACACACACACACAAAACAACAACAACAAAATACTCCCTGTCTATACTCATACTATATTCGTGTCCAAGCATTTCCATATGCACACAATTCCCATCAGTATGCACTAAGAAATTAATCTCATCGTGCCTATTTCATGTACATGCATTCTATATTTCTTATATGCATCATGTGTCACCTCTATCATGTACTCCAATGCATATTTATTTAATTTTATGGTTGTAGATGGTTGTCCTTGAATTCCTATACATCCTTTCTACTATGTACCGTGCCATTTTTCTCATCTGTGCACCAATTATTCTTGATATGAACCTCTTCTAGATGATTTTCTCTCAACCATTATTTGTTTTTGGCCAATATTCCCTATTGGAATCTACTTCAACTACACACTCTGATAATAGAGGTAGCTTCCTTTTATCTTTCTTTGTACGTGGTTGTTACCATTAAAAACTGTCTTTTCAAAAACTCCAATCCTCCCTTCAATTCCTTCGCACAATATGGAATTCTCAGCATGGATTAGTTCTTTCCAAGACCCTCTTATGCATTCTTCACATGACTCATATGAGAGTCAAAATCATTAAATTTTGTGTTCATCATGTGTAACCTTCCATACATTCATTTTTAAAAAATGTAATCCAAGATTCTTTGGAATATATAGAGAGACCTATATAGTCCACTATTTATCTCTCAAAAATCCTCAAAGCATGGCTCTAACCTTGCAACTGAGTCTTTATGTAGTCTCTCCTCATGGGACTATCTTAGCATGTGAATCCTTATTGCACCTCAATATAATTTTCAGGTGTTCACCATTGTTATCATGAGACTTCAAGGTAGATTCACAAATATGTTGCCCCATTTTCCCTATGCACTTGAATGCATTTTTGTTTCAACTTTAATTATTTATTTATGTTGTAGATTACTATTGTTGAAATCTTGTATCTCTTGGCTAGCATGTTCTTCTTGATAAACATCTCTAGCCAATTCCAACTTGGACGACTTGCATTTCCAGCCAATCTATCTTATTGAATTTTAATCTTTAACATTTGTTTAATTTTTGGATCAAACTGATCCATCTTTTTCCTGTCTAAACACTTCAACATTCTTGGTGCCTGCACTATTATCTTCTCCCTCCTTAGCCAATTGGGTCTCAATCTTGACTTCCTTAGTAAAATTTTCAGCATACTATAATTCTACACATATGTCCTCTTCTTCTTTTTGTCTTCATAGAGACCACCTCGGAGGGGTCAACTTTAGTTTACAACCTATTGCAAACTAAATTGGAACTTCCAACATTGTATATTTTTCCAAGTACTTCCTTGCACAATTGAGAAAGTTCATTTTAGGTTCCATCTCTTTTTCATACCATGTCAAGCATAGGACCATTTTCTTCCTCATGTGTCTTCTTATAAATTTCCTTTCTAAAAACTACCTCCATATTTGTGTTCTTCTTGACTTCACATCCTATTCTATCTTGGAAATACACATAGTACCCTTGAAATGTAATCAACACTTTTTATATGCATAAACAATTATCTTTTATATTTTTCATCCTTCCTCGAGTGTTGCAATACACTCCAATTATCCTGGAATCCACCTCATGGTACCTTTTTCTACGTATCTCAACAATTCATGGACTTTGTCCAATTCTAGAATCCAAATAATTTTATGGATTACCTCTCATTGCATTCTAATTACATCCATCTAAAACTAATATGCACATAATGCATTTCTTTATACATTTGTTGACACTCTTTAGCATACATGCACCTTAATTACTTCACCCTTGAATTTTTGACACTTGTACCATATTCCAGTGTGCATTTATGATAACAATAGTGGAGGTACTACTCAAAATATGCATAAATGATCCCTAGAGATTATGCACCTTCTATCAAAGTATACATTATGCATTATGGCCCTCTTTTTTAGTACACTATCTTCTTGGATTCCCAAACCATCATGGTTGCACCTAGATTCATATCTCAACATTGTGCATTTATTTCCTTTGATCATCTTCTGTATAAGCCTTGGCATAATGTTCTCCCCTCAAGTATCTCTTCTCATTCTTGATTCAAGGTTCAAACATTTTTATATTGTTTTTAAACAACTCTTCATGTTCCCATGATTTACACCTATATGTGTACCTACCTCACATGCAATAACATGAATTCTATGTGGTCTTTCTTACTCATCATCCACATTTGATATGCACATATTTCATCTAGCATTCTTTTCCAACCTTAAAATTTCCTTGGAGGGATTCCACATTTCTCACTACACAAAGATGTATGATCATTGCAACCTCCTAAAGAAACCACGTGCTCATTTTGAAGAACTTCCCAAACCCTTTTTCCTGATGTCTATAAATTTCTCTTGCATCTTCCACATATATATAACTCATTCTAAACCCGTTATTCAAGCCCAACAATCATCTTCCTTCTTATTACTTGGAAATTGTACCACTCAATTCAAAATTTTGGTTGCATATGTATTATTGTATCCAATATATTTCGAATGACTACTTCCTTTCTCAATCATAAGCTATGAGCAAAAATTTATAGTCATTTGAATATTACTAATTTACCCCTTTTGTACACTTTTTTTTCTAGTGCAATTAATACTAGATAACAACTTTTGTCACTTTTAGAAGTAAATCTATCACAAACCAAGAAAAGTTTTGTATAAAACATAGATAATAATGATGACAGGGAATTCATAACAAATCCTAGATTCTCAATTGAAATAAACCAAAGTTATCTATCTTGATGAGTATACGAAATTTCAAATCGATATTTTTTTCCAGATTTGTTATGGGGACCCTTTTCCTCCTATGAAAATCTCAAAAATCCCCCAAAAATGGCCCGGAATAGTAGATTTTCCCCTATTTTGGCACCTCCACTCCAAAATCCTTATAATCTAGCCCATCCCTTCATAAAATATTTCCATCACCACTTTTTTGACACTCTACACAAGTTTCAATAGTAATTGTGCTCTCTCCACTAAGCTTGACCCTGATCTTTAAAAACATGTAATTTTAATTTTCTGGAAAAACATAGCATAACTAGCCAACAACCCTCTCTAGTAAATCTATAGCCCCTGACATTGTGTAAAAACCCCATAAAATATTATC
Organism: Picea engelmannii; assembly: GCA_009831015.1. Lineage (NCBI taxonomy): Eukaryota > Viridiplantae > Streptophyta > Pinopsida > Pinales > Pinaceae > Picea > Picea engelmannii. The sequence goes on along the minus strand of ML783310.1, from coordinate 335,160 downwards.
CTCTTATGATGTATTATGCTTCTTCTATGGCCAAAATACAATTTTGTCTCCGTACGTTTTTTTGAAACTATATGACAAATTTTCTTATGTTGGATCTTTGTTGATGTGGAATTTTGGGTCCACATGGCACCCTGAGGTTATGCCATATCATCCTCTTGGACACCCTAGCCCTGCACCATCAATATTAATCATCTCTCTCTCTCTCTCTCTCTCTCTCTCTCTCTCTCTCTCTCTCTCTCTCTCTCTCTCCTTTACAATGAACTTTACAAATAAAAAAATATTTTTATTTACCTGTACCAGCTACCACATGGCACCGCGACAATGTTCCATTTCTTTGAAGTGTTCCATATCCCATACAAATATTATACATATAACCCATTCATTATTTAGGGGGATGGGTGGGTCCCATCCCGCACCCATTTTCCTCAGGCACATGCAACTTGCATACTACTAGATCTAACGATGGAGATGATCATATGATTGATGGCCTGCACCTATTTCGCAATGTAAAACTTATCAAGCATTAAAGAAACTCTACGATGAAATATGACAAACCTCCCAATGATACATGGTGCTTCCACATTGGTTTTTCATCCCCAACAAATTTTTCAAAATTGTTCAACTAACCATGTGATACTACTTATGGTATCGGTCTATAATTTGTCCCATCGTCCCACCATAGTGGTATGCCACCTCACCATCGACCAACCACCATGTTCCATCCACAATGGACCTACCACCATGTCAATCCATGTCATAAATTCCACTTCACTTGACATGTGGCCTCCATATCACTATTGATGTCATCTACGAAAAATCCCCAAATTTTCCAAAATTCAAAATTTCTTCATGGCCACCATGGAAGCTCTAAAATTGAGCTTTGTATGGACAAGTTCATCCCTATGCATGTCAATTCGACCTAGTCACCCAAAATTTGACACTCCTACATCAATTTCTCAACAAATTTCACAGCAGGAATTGGGGCTTTGGCTAAATTTTGTTATGATCCAGTGCCTTAAAAATGATAAAAATGCAATATATTACAGTCCACTTTGAGGGGGAAGCATAATTTTCCAATATATATAATTCAAAATGCAATATGATATGTGATAATATATTCCTAAGACGTCTCCTTGTTATATACATAGGAGACAAAGAGTAAAATTATAATTAAAGGGTGCAATGAAGGGTTCTAGCCGAGATACAAATATAACACTATAAATGTAATAATTAAATATCTAGGGGTTAATAAGGAATTTTATACATAACATGGGGCTTTGTATGGGGATTTTTCTAGGGCTTAACATGCCCCTCCCCTTCAAACAAGTGTTGTCCTCAACACTTGAAAATGGAGGTATGAGATCAACCATTCCACAACATCCTGGATTCATGGGGAAGGCCCCTAGGACCTTTTCCAAGGGAGGAAACTCTTGTCCACCTCCTTATCGAAATAGAGTCACACCTAGATAATTTACAATAGGTATTTCAATGGAAACAAGTGCAACATCCCAATCATCTCCAATGACGTAGCCAGGTCCACGACCTTCTCAAGGAGTAACAAGTAGGGGTAGGGGTTCCAGGGGAAGGAACTTATTTCGGAGACCGTCACAGGGAAGTGTGTGGGTTTCATATCATGTTACTTGTTGGGGGTGTGGAGTACCCCATTACCAGCATGACTATCCTGAGTCAAAATCAGGATTTGTGCATAGATAAGGAAAGGATCGGATGGGAAGAGAGAGAAGTAGCCACTAGATTTATGCAACGATTAATAATTGCCAGAAAGAATATCAATCCAGGATGGTGGAGTCGTCGGGTATGCTAAATCATGTCAATGATAAAATTTTCTTTGATTCTAGTGGTAGAGATAGTTTCATTTCACCTTGTTCTTTAGAAAAGTGTGGGTTGGAACCCTACGAGCATGATGACTTTAAACAAGTTGAGATGGATTTAGGGGAAAAACAAGAAGTAGGACCTACCGTCGATAATTGTCTAATAGACCTGGGAGTGTGTACTACTAGGTTGAAGGTGTACATCACTACTCTATGGATGTATGACCTAATTATTGGAATGGATTGGTTAGAATCCCATCGAGCTATGGTATATTGTTTCACGAAGAGGGTGCTTTGTGTTGAAAATGAAGGAAGGTCAGTAGAGATCCACGATATATGGAGGAAGGTGTGTCTATGCTTTATCTCGACCATGAAGGTTAAACGTTGCATGAGGCAAGGTTTTCAATTATATGTAGTGGAAGCAGTCAATGAATGGAAATGACCCTCCTTGGATCAGTATACAATATTATCAGAGTTTAAGGATGTTTTTCCGAAAGAGTTGTCAGGGTTACCTCCTGAGAGGGAGCTTGATTTTACTATTGAGCTAAAACCCGATGCAGAGCCAATTTCCAAGACACCATATAGGAGGACGGCGCCGGAACTTTGTGAGTTGTAGATGTAGTTGAAGGAACTACTTGGATTAGGGATAATAAGGCCAAGTGTCTCACCTTGGGGTGCACCAGTAATTTTTCTCAAGAAGAAGGATGGTTCCTTATGACTATGTATAGATTATGGGGACTTGAACTGTGCTATAGTGAAAAATAGGTACCTAATGCCACAAATAGATGACCTCTTTGATCAGATGAAAGGAACATCATTTTTCTCGAAAATCGATCTACGATCAAGGTATCACTAGTTAAGGATTAAGGAAGGTGATATTCCTAAAACTTCATTTCAAACTTAGTTTGGGCATTACGAGTTCGTTGTAGTAACTTTTGGTTTGACCAATGCACCAACACTATTCATGAGCCTCATGAATGGTTTATTCTGAAAGTACTTAGACCGATTTGTACAGGTCTTTCTAGATTATATCCTCATCTATTCCCAGAACGAAAGAGAACATGAGTAACACTTGTGAGTGGTGTTGTCATGCCTTAGAGAGAACAAATTGTATGACAAGTTTTCGAAGTGTTCTTTCTTCCAGAAATAAATTCACTATTTAGGTCATATTATTTCCAGTGAAGGAATCTCTGTGGACCCAGAAAAGGTAAAGGCCATTATGGAATGGCTAGTGCCGAAAAATGCTCATGAGGTAAGAAGCTTCATGGGGCTAGTGGGTTATTATCAGAGGTTTGTAGAAGGGTTATCTAAGAGTGCAAAACCCATCACTGCCTTTTAGCACAAGGGGGTCAGGTATTGTTGGCACAAGGGAAGACCCATGGTTCAACTCTAACGGCGCACCAACAAACCCTAACTATTGGCCCTTTCGGCAACACCTGCGAAGTAGATGAAGTCTCACCCAAAGTAGCAATAGGGGGGTTTGTAGAACACAGGTGTCTACAACCAGAGGAGTGCAATATGATTCCAGAATACCACCACAAGATAACTTAAAGATTATTTAGCAGCCTTATAGGTATCTTCATGAAGTTAGTTATAGCTCATTATCTTGAATAGGAACACTAATGATGCATAATAGTATAACATATAGCAGGTAACACAACATCAACCACAAAGAACAACAAGATTCACATGGTTCACCCTCTCCCTAGGGATACTTCCACATAACTGTGTTTCTTGATATGAAGGATGAAAACATACAGTTCTATCTATGCACTTAGTTGCAAATCCCCCTCTATCTCTCCTCTTTATCTCCCCTCCCTGCACACCCAGCTGCAGGGTCGATCTTCGCACCCATATGAAGATCCAAAATACAAGAATTCTCTACCACAAATTACCTCTATCTCTCAATATTTCTATCACAACAACCAACGACCCTCTCAACTCTTATAGACCTTTATTTATACATGTCATGACTCTTAGATGTTCCTAGACCGAAGTCTAGGTGTCAAACCCTAGGTCCATATAATCATCATTTTCATGACTTCGCTTACTTGTTCTTCCTTATTCTCCACGAGGTGCTCCAAAGAACCCATTGATGTCTTCTTCCACTTGTTGACTTTTCCACGATTCATCTTCCTTACTACTTTGTCTTCCTTGATCTTCTCCTTTAACGGCTCGCTTTTTCTTTACTTCGCTCCTTCTTTTCTTCTTCTTTAACCACTTCGATCCCTCCTTGGTTTGTCTGCCTTCTGTGCACTTTGTACTTTGTCTTTCTTCCTTAATACATGTCCAAGGTCCAACATGTATGAATGGACATAAGAATATAATATTTCATAAATCGAACTTAAGAGGTTACTAACTAGCGCACCAATTCTACGAGTGTCGAATATGAAAAATGACTTCACAGTATTCACGTATGCCTCGAAAAAAGGATTGGGGATAGTGCTAATGTAGGCTGGGGGATTGATAACATATGCATCAAGAAAGTTGAAGAAACATGAGGATATTTACGCTACTCATGATTTATATTTGGCAGTTGTAATGCTAGCTCTGAAACTTTGGAAGCATTATCTAGTGGGGTGAAGCATTGAGCTCAAAACAAACCATGAAATCTTAAAGAATCTCTTCACTCAAAGGGATATCAATGCTAGGAAGAGGTGATGGAGTGAGTTTATGAGTGAGTATGATTTTTTAATTTCATACATCAAGGGAAAGGAGAATGTGGTCGTGGACAATTTGAGCAAGAGACCACGTGTCTTCTCCTTGGTTCCCTTAAAAGTTAATATGAGGGAGTAGGTGTTTGGGAAACATCCTGGAAATCATTGGTATTTAAAGGTTAATTCAGCCCTCCAGAATGGTAGGAAGTTAGATCCAAAGTATGAAGGAAATATCCTGGAAGCAAATGGATTATTAAGACATCAAGGAAGGATGTACATCCCCGAGGGTGGGGATATTATAAGCATCATACTCAATGAATCCCATAGCGCAATTTATTGTGCACATTCGGGTGTGAAGAAAATGTACGCAGACATGAAGAATATTTTTTTCTGGGTAGGCATGAAGCATGATGTAGTCCATTTCATCACCTAGTACCTAGAGTGTGAACAAGTGAAGACTAACCACCACCACCCGGTAGGTCTTCTACAACCACATGATGTTCCTATGTCCAAGTGGGAAGTCATTTCTATGGATTTTGTTGTGGGATTTCCGCTCACATCACATAGACACAATTCCATTCTTGTGATAGTTGATAAGTTGACCAAGAGTGCTCATTTTATTCCGGTTAGAGACACTTATGTTGTCACTAATGTGGCACGCGTGTTTATAAGTGAGGTCATCCATTTGTATAGGTTACCGAAGAAGATCATTTCAGATAGGGACTCCTGATTCACATCTAGGTTTTGGACAAGTTTGCATTCAACGTTGGGAACTCATTTGAACTTAAGCACAACATATCATCCCAAGACAGATGGGAAAACTGAGAGAGTAAATCAGGTTATGGAAAACATTCTTAGGATGTATGTTATGGATAATCAAACCCATTGGGAGAAGTCCCTACCTTTGGTAGAGTTCACCTACAATAATAGTTTTCATAGCTCCATTGGAATGCCACCCTATGAATCTTTGTATGGAAGGCCATGCAGGTCAACATTGATTTGGGAAAGGTTAGAAGATTGAGTGACAGTTGGGACTAAATTGATTCAAGAGATGGAGGAACATGTGATTCGTATTAGGCAGTGACTAAAGGAATCACACGATAGAAAGAAAATTTATGTTGATGCACATAGGACTGAATGAAGTTATAAAGTGGGAGATCAAGTTTTCATTCAGATCAGGCCTAATAAGAGTACCATTCGGTTCGGGAAGGGGACAAAGTTATCACCTTGATTTATATAATCATTCAAAATACAAGAGAGAATTGGACCTGTTGCCTATTGTCTCGTGCTTCCACCCCACTTGCATAAAACTCATAATGTTTTTCATGTATTTGTTCTACATCATTATGTTTTTTACGAATATCATAAACTGAATTGGAAGGAATTGGATGTATCAGAAGCAGGAACCCCCATGGTTGAAACGTTACACATATTCAACTGTAGGGTCTGACAGCTCAGGAACCATCCAGTAGACCAAGTTAAGGTCTAGTGGGACAAATATAGCCCAGGATCCGCTACTTGGAAGGATGTAGAGACCTTATGATGAGATCACCCCTCACTTTTTTTACCACCTTCGGAATATGTTTCCCAAAGGTTGGGTGTATGTAATGTCACCTTTTGACTTAGACAAGTAGAATTTACTTAAGGCCTAATCATCTTTATTTTATATTCACTGTGAAACTATTAATGATACACTTGAACTTTTAAGACATATGAACCTATGTGAATGTTAATTCTTTGAATGTTTAACGTTATTTGAATTATGATGGATATTATGCAATAAAATTTGGACATTTAAAGTTTTTGGTACGTGGATACCGAATTGAGATTTCGATTAAATGAATTTACATGATGATAATGGATGGATATGTATGGGTTTGTGTTATAGACTAATCTGCAGGTTAATAGGCTATGAAATAGCCAAAGAATAATGAAGATGAAAGGTTGATGTCATGAACATCGACCAAGAAATAGTATGGTATGAATCTTGTATGTGAAATTATATTGGTTCAAATGCATTTCCATGATGCGTGGACAAGTGCAGGTTTTTTAGGTGGCAAGACTGCCTAAAACTAAATATACGATGATAAAATTCCTAGCAACATAGTGCCACTATATGGTCCATGGTAGGGTGTTGACCCTAGTTCTATTATAAGGGGTGGAGGAATTTCCCACTGTGTATCCTCTGAAACCTGAAGTCATGGGAGGACATTGTTAGCTCATTCTCCCCTAGACGTGTGATGATGACTGTCAGTTTCCAATTGGGGAAGCTTGGTAAAGAGAGTTGACACTTCTGCTTACGGGTTCTATCTGGAGTTAGGTCAATATAGTTAACGCTCCAAGATAGTCTAGCAGAGGAAGGATAAGGATGGAAGATGGAAGTAGGTTAGGGAGGAAGGATGACTAGAAGTAGTTGAGAGTGTGTGGGGCTTTCGCCTTATGGTAGAATTTCCTAATTTCCTCGTTTTGAAAAATATGTATATATGTGTGTTTATATTTTCTTAACTGAACTACAATTATCTAAGTGAATTTTGTTTGTGCTAAATTATTATAATTGAGGGATTTCAAAAACATTTTAAATGGTCTACTATCTTTTATGAAATGAATGGTCTTGTTGATTGGATTGGACACATACAAGAATTAATTTAGGAGTGACAAGTATTGTCATTAGTGCATGTGTGGGTCTTGTATGTGTTAATTACACATGCATGCATTGCACATGTACACTAGTATGTATAATTGTTTTAAATTGATGATGTTGTTTATTTGATGTGGATGTATGAATCATGTATCATTACCCTTGTATTGTAAATTACTCTAACTTCGTGACGAAGTTTCTTGAAGGGTGGTTGTATGTAACAACCCAATTTGATTAATTATTTATCATAGTTTTTAATTTAAATTTAAGTAATTATTAAAATAAATTAAATGAGTCTTTTTATATTACTTTATTATTAAAATGTAGGTGAAGTAATCAATGGGGGGATAATGTTGTTGGGGAATTAATGGGGGGATAATGTTGTTGGGGAATTAATGAGGAGGATTTGAGAGAGGAGGATAAGGAAGAGGGGGAGGACTGGGAAGAGGGGCCTTTTGTTTTTGGGGAAAATTGGAGAAAAAGGAGGAGGAAGAAATTCTGAAGGAGATAGGGAGGAAGGGCGAAATTGGAAGAACAATTGTTTTGGGAACTCTCATTGGGCACTTTTATTGCTGGCAACTTTGGGCTCAGGTGCCAAGAAACTACAAGGATTCATGGATCTAGGGAGCCAGAAAGGTTGTTCCTAGTTGGTTGAGAGGTTAATATTTAGTTTGGCAGTTTGGCCAAGCATAAGAACAAGTGAACCAGGGGTTGAATCAACCAACCTGCAAGTGGAGGTATGTATTTTACCAGTTGGATTGTTATCATTAGGTCTGTTATCATTAGGTCTGTTATCATTATGTTGTCTCTATTATGTTGTTGTCGGTGTCATTACTATGTTGTTATTGCTATTATGTTGTTGTTTTTTATTCTGGTATAAGAAAATCATGAAAGAAAAAACATAAACTATATTTCAGTCATTAAAATATGAGATTATAGAAAATATTTATTTATTTTGAGCCCTGAAATAGGTAGGCCTTACATTCTGCAACAAAATGTCTCCAAGAAACATAATCTTAGCATGCCTTTTTACGCCATTTACACCATTTTCGGTGTTCCTAATCCATATGTAGGACACCATAAATAAGCTTGGCTAAATCATCAATAATTCCATGAAAAGAGAAATAATGTTCCATTTGAGTGACCCATCCTATGGGATTCGATCCATCAAATTTGTTCACCTCAATTCTCAGAAGGCATAGGTCTTGAGGGAGGTGGGTAGAATGAGGACCTTGGTAATGGGAAGAGTCTTGGTCTACCTGATATGATGGTTGTTCAGAAGAGGAAGGAGTCAGGGAATGGACCATCAATTTGTCAAGGGTGGTTTTGATGTCTTTGATGTTGGCACATCAAAGACAAATCTCTATGGCTTTAATTCGTTGGAATACGTCTCTACGCTGAAAAGAAATAAGCCACAAATTTTTGCCAAGGAAAGTGCTTTGATACCACTTGTAAGGTACCAAATCTATTATAATATCTGAAAACAAAAATATTGCAAAGAATAACAACGAAACAACATAATATATGAAACCACAACACCAAAATAATACCTTTTTTTATAGGAAACAATGTTCACTTGCCTTTTTGAGGGGGAAACCTCCAGCAAAACAACGCTCTATTGCAATAATTTTCAAGACAAAACTTCTCATCTATACTCTTATTTATACTAAATCTATCTACCCAAAAGAACAATCTAGAGGAATATCATTCTAGAAGCGGAAGCTTCTATTATGTCTTCTTACATTTTCTTTTTCTTCCTTATTACTAGGCCTTATTAATATCATCCTTCATATAGGGAAATATATTAATCTACCTACATGAGCAGTTAGGGAGGTTAGGTCCCTAACAATTTATCTAGATTTATGAAATAATTGACCTCTGAGGGTTTTCGGGTTGAATTGGTATCAGAGTTTGTTGATATTTCAGATCAAGTTGGTATCAGAACTTGTTTATATGCAAAGGATTTTTATTTAATTGAAATTATAGTGTATGTGCACACACACTCACATGTGATTTTAACTATATGAAGTAATGTGGTTTGAAGTATGTTAGAAAAGCTAGTCAAACATGGTTAGGATAAGGGTGAGTAATTGGCATATTATGTTATTAAACATATGAAATTTTGCATGGATGACATATGACATAGTGCATGAGAACTATAAAATAAGGTGAAGGGTGGCCATAAGAGGAAATTTATGTTCACCCTAATGATAGATGGATGTGATAATGTTGAAATTGACTTTGAATGATGGTGGAGGTCTCATTGTGAGAAAATCCACATAAAGTTTGGTTCTTGTTATGGTAAGGATTCCACATTTTCTTTCTAGAAGATATGCACACTATTTTGGTTGAGGTATTCATGTCCTTCACACTTCACTAACATATTCATCCAATCTTTATATCTAGGAGGTTCCAAGGAAAGAAGATTAACCTTAGGATATGATAGGATGGATTAACTGATAGGGAAAAATTGGTTGGCAAGGTGGGAGCTTGTATATATATTTGGATCAATCTTTAAACATTTTTGGCAGCCAAATATGAGAGTATAAATTTCTAGCAAAAGGAGTATTTTTAGTATCTACATTAAGAGGTAACTACTTCTAAAATTTAGTAAAAACCTCTCTTCATTTTCCCAGGATGTTAAAAACATTCTAGACAGTTTTTGTTTCCAAGAATTAAGAACATATATTTCTCTACAAGTATATATATTTGATTAGAGGCTTTAACTAGACCTATTAGAGCTAGTTTAATCCATGGGAGGATGCTCAAGTCTTGGCGAGTTCATGCAAAATTTTCATATTTTAATTTATCGAGTGGATGTATGATTTCACCCTACATAAGGATCTGTAGGGAGAAGATCATGGAAACCCTTAAGGTAGTGTAGAAGTATCTCTTTATTGTGGCTACTACATCCCACAAAAAATTCATGTAGCCTCCAATTCAATAAAAAACTCTAAATTTCTTTGTGGATTTTTAACAAATTCGTCTTTTTTCCGTCCCTTATTGTTTGACACTAACATCAGTGGGTTTAAACATATCTAAGCACGTGAAAACATATAATATTCCTTCTGGTCTATCAATATTTCATATTTGTATTTTTAAATTCTTGTGACTTGAAGAATACTTTTCTAGTTTAACATATAATATTCCTTCTAGTCTATCAATGTTATTTGTATTCTTAAATTCTTGTGACTTGAAGAATACTTTTCTAGTTCATAACCTAGGAATAAAGGTAGCTACTCTCCCTTTACAAACATATCTAAGCATGTGAAAACATATAATATTCCTTATAGTCTATCAATGTTTCATATTTGTATTCTTAAATTCTTGTGAATTGAAGAATACATTCATATTTCATAACCTAGAAAGCAAGGTAGCTACTATGCCTTTACACTCTTGTGATTGATAGATATCCATTGTATTTGTTAGTGATAATAGTATGGATGTGATGAATAAATCCATAGTTAAAATTAATATATGAGGATCATATGTACTTGTTATGAGTAGTTTTGAAGAGAAGAATAAAATAAGGTTAAGGATTCTAGAAAATGAACAAAATGACTTCTCAATTGATAAGATTCTAATATGGAAGTATAGTTTGAAGACATGCCCTGGTCATATGACTTTACATACTAAGTCATAGGATAACTCATACGTATTTGTGATTTGCATCTTCCAATGATAGAAGAATTGATGTTTTATTATTATTTATTATTGAGTTTTCTTATTATTATTTATTATTAAGTTCTCTCGGAAGGAACTAACAGATTAGGACCTTGGCAACATGGCAACATGCATGAGATGAATTATCATTCCAACACTTGATTGAGTTCATATTTAAGATCACGATTATGTGAATTGAAGCAACTTTATATATAGAATCTTCTTTATAAGCCAATTTTAATCCTAGAAAGTGATAGCTTAAATGATGTATACTTGACACCTGTGCAAGTTGTTTATTGTATTTTTATTTTATTTAGATATGTATCCTTATTAATCAAGGATCATTGTAAAGTATTGCATAGTATATGCATTTGACATTCTCTAATAGAGAATGTTTTTTGTTTTAGATATTTTCAAAACATATATCCTAGAAAGTAATTGTTTATTGTATTTTTTATTTTATTTAGATATGTATCTTTATTAATCAAGGATCATTGTAAAGTATTGCATAATATATGCTTAGAGAATGTTTTTTGTTTTAGATATTTTCAAAACATATATCTAGAAAGTAATTGTTTAGTAATTGTTTATTGTATTTTTTTATTTTATTTAGATATGTATCTTTATTAATCAAGGATCATTGTAAAGTATTGCATAATATATGCATTTGACATTCTCCAATAGAGGATAGAGAATGTTATATGTTTTAGGATATTTTCTTAAAACATATATTTTAGAAAGTAATAGCTTAAATGATGTATACTTGACACTTATGGTTTATTGTATTTTATTTTATTTAGATATATATCTTTATTAATCAAGGATCATTCTAATTTTTGCATAGCATATGCATTTGTAGAGAATGTTATATAAATTTGATATGAATATGATATTTTCACGATATGTTATATAAATTTGTCATTTTTTAATTTGATATTTTATTTTAAATATAAATAATTGAAAAAATCATATTATATATGTGGCAATTTGATATGTTAGCACATACAATTTATCATGGACTGAATGTAAAATGTAAGGAATATAACTTCTATTTATTTAATATGATTTATAAGACATGAAATGTCATAGTATAGTGGTTCACACCAACATTATTGATCTACCAAATAACCCTCCAAATTAAATGGTTTGAGAATCATATGTGATGCATCACTAGTCTTATTTTCACATTAGTTTTCTAAATAGATAATGCACAACGATACTTTAATTTGAATTGGATCTCAAATTAGTTATCCTAGCATTCTTTAATTATATTAGATAATGCACAACGATATTTTAATTTGAATTAGCTCTCGAATTAGTGATCCTAGCATTCTTTAATTATATTTCCTTGTTGATATGTCAACAATAAGTTCCATGATTATTGTATTGCATGGGAATGACTAAATGTCACAAAATTCATTGCTCCTTGTAACACTCCTTACAATCACATCCATAATGAAAAACAATGGTCAATATATCACAATTAAGTTCATACATGCTATACTAAATTGCAATATTGATAAACTTTTCATTCTAGATTGATAAACCTTTCATCCTACTTTTAGTCATAAATTGATCATAATGCTCAGTGTTTACCTCATAAATCCCTAAGGTAACATACACACCTAGATCAAACAAGTTATCATATGAAGAAGAAATTATGTTAAACAAAAGTTGAAGAAAAAAACCTTGCAATTATATCATAATCACTCTCTCAGTGTTTACTTCATAAATCCCTAAGGTAACAAACACATGTAGATCAAACAAGTTATCATATGAAGAAGAAGTTATGTTAAACAAAAGTTGAAGAAAAAAACCTTACAATTATATCCTAATCACTCTCTCAATGGGATTTCAACTTTGATTTTGACTTGTAAAATGATACATGTTTAGTAGTCACCCTATGTAATATAGGGTAACATCAATATGCTTCACCATCCCTTTTCAACTATGCATTATTTTTCTTTTTATCTAGATTACATGTGGACCCCTAGTATGAACCTTCTTAACCTAATAAAAATGATTATGAAACCTAATTATTAATAACTCAATTAATAATAATAATAAATTATAACATTTCATCTAATAATATTTTGTTGAAACTCTCGTTATTAGAGTTATTAATCTTAATAAAATTATTAGAGTTATTAATCTTAATAAAATTAGAGTTACAATCGAGTATAGGAGAACAAGCTCAACAAGTATCCATCTATCCTGGAGTACCACGCCCTCGGTGTCTGCTTAAGACCATACAAAGCTTTCTTTAATCTACACACATGGGACTCCTTCCCATGACTCTCAGCTCAGTTTTGTGGGGAAATATCGATCGAAAGCTAGCTTACTTGCCGGGTGAAAATGAGGTAGGTTTGGGAATAGATTTCAGGCGGGCGGTGTAGGAGAAGGATAGATGTCCATGTAATATAATTCATTAAAATAATAATAATAAAATGATATTAAATTAATAATAAAATAATAAAAAACATTAAAATCTATATAAATTAAAAAATACATATAAACAAAAAGTAGGTTCAATTAGGAAACCTTCAATCATATGAGAATACAAGTGACAGGTACAGGCTTTGATGAAAAATTTAATCTAGTGTTTCATAGTTACGGTTTCAGCAGTGGCCAGCATGGTTACCAAAGGGGGAGGGAGTGGAATCCCCTCCTACAAGAAGGTAGTGGTGGATAGAGGGAAAGGCCTACATGGCGTCGGTTTCAAGGAACCTATGAAAGGAACCTCGGGATCAAGATCATAAAATAATCAAGAGGTCAACCAAGGAAAAAGTGATCGCGTGGGGGAAGAGGCCAAAGAATCCTAGAACAATACGCAAGAAACGACAAACCCCAGTGGGGTAAGTGGGTACAACCCGTGAAAACCTAAAAAAACATTGATCCCCAAAGTTATATTGGAATATCCCCAAACACAACTCTTCCGGGATCAGATGAAGACGCATGCACTGATCTGCAAGTTCATGGGCCTGTGGCCCACAGAAAAAACAATGCGCAGCTAGATAAAATACCAATGTAAGTCGAGTGGAGAAGTTGAACTCCACCTGGGATCGAAAGGGTTCTTCACAACAATCTTTATGAACCTATAGGATAGGGATACAGTCTTTGAGGGGGGACATATTTCCATGCCTCAGTAGGGTTGTACATGCATCCATGGAAGGAAAACTTCTCCCTAGAGAAAGAAACCTTTAAAAATGTCCTAGTCTGGCTAAGGCTTTACTCCTTACTACTAGATTAATGTTTGTCATCCACCTTTGAAGCAATAGGGAACAATTTTGGAAAATATTTCAAGACATCGAAAGAAACATTAAAAGGAAGATACACATCCTATGTAAGGATCTGCATAGAGATGGATGTCTCGAGGGCTCTCCTGGAGGACATGAGCCTGGATTTTAGGGATGAGGAATGGATACAAAGTATATACTATGAGAAGATCATGTTTTGATGCAGAATATGTCATGAACATGGACACCTACTGAGAGAATGTCCTCTCAATAAAAAACAAGAACCAAAAAACACCAAACTACAACAGGATGAGGACAGTTTTGTGAGGCCGAATCACAAAAGAAGAGGAAACAAAAGACAAGGCAAGCCTCAAACAGGAAGCAACCAGGAAGTAAAGAATAAAGTATAAGGAAGGGGCAACCCCAACTAGGGGGAGGAAGGGGGAAAGGAAAAGACAAAAGCTAGGGAAACAAGCGAACAAGAAACTCATGAGAACACATAAAATCCAAACAACAAGGGAGAGTCAGGAGGCAACGCGAGTCCTATGGAAGGAGGAAACGAAGACGCCAACACCCCAATGCAGGAGGTATATCGAGATGTTGAGATGACACCAAGTGAGGTAGGAACATAAGACATAGATCTTAGAGACATTGTGGAAAGGGAAGGAATAGACCTCTCGAACATACTGGAACAATGGAAAAGGAAGGGCGTTTATAATGAGCCAGCGGAACATCTGGATCTCATTCAATATCTCTTCCTCCTAAGGGAGGAAGAAAAATACAAAGGTACCAAAAACATGCATGGCAAGAAATGACACCTGGGAATCAAAATAGGAGATGGATATCCACAACACTCACCCAAGCAAGCAAGGAGGAGGAAAGGCAGGAAATCAAACAACGTAGCCCTATAAGAACTAGGAGCCATGTTGATAAATTCAAGTAAGATTAAAATATCTTCCCCAAATCTCCCCCCCCCCCCAACATGTTTAAATGAAGATTATAAATTGGAATATAAGAGGCCTAGAAAGCCCAAAAAAGAAAGAAATCCTTAAAAATAGACTGAGGAAGGAACAACCTGACCTTTGTTTCATTCAAGAAACAAAATGCAAAGTGGACATAATGGAAATAATCAGTAAAATCCATTGGAGTAAGTACAAGATGATGGTTGTAGAAATCCAACAAACGACGAGAGGAACTCTCACCTTGTGGAACCCATAATCGGTGAACCTACTCGTAGCAGAAGCCACGAGACATACACTTTTTGTTAACATGCATGTTATAGGGAACACGACGGAAATTCTATGCATGAATGTATATGTCCCCTAGGTGCTGGAAGAAAAAAGGAGAATGCTCCTAGACCTAGAGAATCTAAAAGAACAAACCAACAACTGGATTATGGTTGGGGATTTCAACATCATTACTACTCTTGCTAAGAAAAAAGGGGGCACCAGGAGACTAGATAGGGATGCGGAATAATTCTCAGCTTTCATAGACATAATGGAGCTTGTAGACATCACGACCAACAATGGATAGTTATCCTGGAACAACAAACGACTAGATCACCACCAAGTAGCCACAAGGCTAGACATATTCCTAGTATCAAAATCCATCATTTTGCAGGGTTTAGCTTTGGACTGCAGCATCCTCCCCTGGGGGGATCAGACGACTGGTCAGTTCAATTGGAAGAAAAATTTCAAACTACACCAAAGAACAGGCCATTTAGATTTGAGAAATGTTGGATCGACCATCCCACCTTCGAGGAGAACATCAACCAATGGTGGAAGGACGAACTACCAGACCAAGGGAAAAGGATGTTCAAACTATACAAGAAACTAAAGTACATCAAACAAAAACTTAAGGAGTGGAATAGAAAAGTATTTAGTGTTATCACATATAGTTGTCAAGGGTAGCAAGTCGTCCAAGTTTGTGGCCTGCACAAGGTCACCAAAGCGACAATTTGTCGAACTTGTCGAAGTGGCCAAAGTCCCGAAATCCCAAAGGCTAGAAATAGATCTGAGCCATTGATCAGTAAGAGCCACAAGTCATCATATATGTCACTCCATGAGTTTTACTTCTGTAGTTTTAAAATGAGAAACATTGCAAAGTCCCGAAGGGCCAAAGCCCAAAGTGCCCGAAGTCCCGCAACTCCTTGAAGATAAGCCCCAGGTCATAGCGAGGTCACATAGGAGGTGGGACCAAGAAGAAAGGTAAGCACCCAGCACATGATTAGTGACTCGGGTTTTCAAGGAAGCAATCACGGTCGTCAGATGCATAGCATATCTGATCATTGATCTGAGAGGGGTGATTTCATCATTCGGGCATCGAGGAATATGTAGTCAAGTAATGTGAAATCTCCCAAAGTGCAGAATCACAAAGAATCATATGGGATAAGTACCAAGTCATGGACCGAGGTCAAAATCATGAAGGAGTAATGAAGAAGGAGTTGGCTCCTGAAGCTCGAGTTTTCGAAAATGCCCGTATTTGGTCACAAAAGAAGATCTGTAGAGTCTTGAAGCATCAGGATTGAATTGAAGAAGTCATGGGCACCGCCTAGAAACATTCATGGGCGTTAGGCCTCATCCTGATCCCAATGGAGGAATTTATTGAAGATGGGGTCTCTAGTTGAGACCTCATCTCATCCCATAAATGGAAAGCATTGCAGAGATCAGCCATAAAGGCAGACTGTCCACCCGAAGCTTCCTCCTAAATAGATTTCCTGTAAAATGCCTAAATGCACCTCTCTCACGTCTGACATAAGGAGGCCTAGACAGTCTGATAGAGCGGGCGTCGACTGGAAAAATTGAATGAAGGGGTCTGATCAAACTCCTATTAGTTAAAGCAGTTTTGAGTATATATACTCAGTGTTGATATTTTGTAAAGGTCGAATTGTTGAGCTAGGCTCCCTACTATTGTAATATTTTGATTGAGAACAACTGGTTCTCTGGTTATGTATTTGTTTTTTGAGACATATCGGTTAATCTAAGTCATCTTTCTTACTCCATCTTATTTTCCTCTGATACTGAGAGAGTTCATGTTTGATTGATTCACATGTATTGTTGTAAATGTATTATGATAAATGTTTGATTATAGTACTATTATGATTTCTTTTAGCTTCCTTGAAATTTGAATCCAAGAGGACCTTGTGTTTAATTTTTTCCTCCTTAGGTTGCTAGAAAATCTGATGTTCATAGCGGACTTTTACACCTTTCTCACTAAATATTCCTCCTACTCACCCTTCCTCCAACTTACTGATTGAAGTTTATTCAAGAACTCAATGGTTGGTGCATGGTAGTCCAGATTTATGAGTTAGAACGTTATTACCATTGAGTCTTCTCCATTTGATCACCTAAAACTCATTTACATTAACTGTATAAACTGATGGGTATTGGTATTACGTTCTATGCAAACTGAGGGTGACTTCTAGTGCTAACATTTCTGGTGCCATTGTCAGGGAACGAATTGAAGACTTTTCGTTGGGTAGAACGACAATGATCTTCTGATTCTGAAGGTGCATCAGATATCAGAACCATTGAAGATTGCATTTGCACTTGGCGACTCCACTGTGTCGACTCCACTTTTTATGTTGTGACTGCCTCTAGCACAGCTGAGATGACCCAGAGAAATTTTTCGAGAAGGATTTTAGCAGCCGCTTTCTCAGCTTGAAAGTTCCCTGGGAGATTGACAACGATCAGATCTTCTCTTTTATGGTGAACAAAGACCAGACACATTCAGACTACATATAATTCACCTGGCGAATCAATGATTAAATGATCAATTGGTGACTCCACTGGTTTGAAATGGAAAGAATCTTGGCTCAGAGGTATGCTCCTTTTAATTTCTCCTATGTTCCTGGTTTTCCTAATGTTGTTCATACTCCAAATGAATGGGGTGATTATTTTCCCATATTTAGAGAGAGTAAAGAGGACAACCCTTCTCACCATCTCCTTGAGTTTCATGAACTCATGCATCAATGGGAAATACATCATGAGGATGTATTATTAAAGATGTTCATGATCTCATTATCAAGAGATGCTCACAATTGGTACCACTCCTTACCCCCTGCTAGCATCTCCTCCCTGGAGCGGTTTCATGAGACTTTCAATGGGAATTGTCAAAAGTTTTATTCCTCTGAGTTTATTTCTCATAACTGTTGTAAGGAATATAACGACTGTGTTCAAAATATAGTAGATTCTAATGAAGACGGTGAGGATCAAGAATATTCTTTGGGTGAGCTGGTGGGACTGGTAAAGTCACTTTCTGCAATAATAGAGAAATTGAAGGAAGATCATGCTTGCTTCTCTTATGAATATGCAGAGGATAGTCCGATCCTTGAAACATATGTTCTTGGAAGCCCTACTTATGACGAAGAAGTGATTTCTAATACTGGCCAAGAACAAACAACTTGCAATGAATATCCCAGCGAAGATGATGAAGAGCGGAGCTCTCCCATGGTTCCTGTTTATTATGATTATGAATCTGATCCTTGGGAGAGCCATGAAGGAGAAAAAGAGGATCCAAATGCGCAGTTTATCTCTTGTTCAGAACCTGTAAATGAGTAAATATCACCTAGTACCAGTTAGCCCATGTATGAAAGCTATGATTCAGATTCTAAACTTGATATGAAGGATTTCCAAGAGCATGCAACATAACCTTTTACTTTATACATTGAAGGAAAACATTGTGTGGAAATCAATCATCCTATGCTTGCAGAAGACCAAGAGGAGATTTTTACCATGGGTATTTCTTATGAATATTATGACTTTGACCCTTGGGAGAGCCATGAAGAAGAAGAGGGAAATCCAAATGAGTATTTTATATCCTGCCTTGAGCCTATGAGTGAGCAGACATCACCTGGGATCAGTCAGCCTTCATCAGCTTCTCATCCACCTGTGCTTACCAGAGATATTCAACCATGTGTGAGCCGCTGTGGAGCAGATCAGGTTGTCTATTACAAATTTTATGGAGTTTTCCACTCATTCTATGAGCCTGTCAGCGAGTACATGGAGCTGCATTTTTGTCATGCCTTGGAGCCGCCTAGCTTTATCTCAACTTCAGCCTTTGGAGGAAAGTTGAAATATGTAACTGTTCTTCTGTCATAGTTGCGTTGTCTGTCATCAGTCGTTGACAGAGTAAAAGAGATTCTAGTTAGGAAGTTACTTGAATGGATATGGTGGAAGTTTGATTTCACCTAGCACTTTGTAAAGATCAGTTAGTATATTATTGTACATAAATAATCTCCTCTGGAGCCCATGTATTATCTTTTTTTTTAGAGTAATTATCGACCTGTAATCCTCAACAGGACATTTTTTGAGCATGACTCCATAACCCAATAGCTAAGGAACTGGAAATACTTGTTCTTGGAAGCTCACAGGGAGCATGCCATCCCCTGTGGAGTCAAATGTTATCACAGATAGTTTTCAAGGTCAACAAATTGTCCAATTTCGCGGCCTGCACAAGGTTGCCAACGTGTCGAATTTGTTGAATTCACTGAAGTGGCCAAAGGCCCAAAGTCTAGAAGGCCCAAAAGAGATTTGAGCCATTGATCAACAAGAGCCATGCATCATTAGATATGTCACTACGAGAGTTTTACTTTGGGAGTTTTAAAATGAGAAACATTGCAAAGTCCTGAAGGGCTGAAGTTCGAAGCACCCGAAGTCCCGAAGCACCTTGAAGATAAGCCCCAGGTGACAGCAAGGTCACATAGGAGGTGGGCCCAAGAATAAAGGTAATAACCCAACACATGATTGGTGACTTGGGTTTTCAAGGAAGCAATCGTGGCCGTTTGATGCATAGAAGACCCGACCGTCGATCTGAGAGGAGTGATTTCGTCATTCGGGCATCGTGGAATCTATAGTCAAGTAAAGTGAAATTTCTCGAAGCGCGAAATTTTGAAGCATGATATGGGATAAGCACTAGATCATGGCTCGAGGTCACAAGAAAAAAGGAGTGATGAAGCAGGAGATTGGGCCTAAAGCTCGAGTTTCCAAAAACACCCATATTTGGTCACATAAGAAGATCTGCAGAGTCTCGAGGTGTTAGGATTGACTTAAAGAAGTCGCGGGCACAACCTGGAAACATTCATGGGTTTCAGGCCTCATCCTGATCCCAATGGAGGAATTTATTGAAGATGGGGTCGACAATTGAGACCTCATCTCACCCCATAAATGGAAAGCATTGCAGAGATCATCCATAAAGGCAGACTGTCCACCCAAAGATTCCTCCTGGATAGATTTCTTGTAAACTGCCTAACTACGCATGTGTCACATCTAACGTAAGGAGGCCTACACAGTATGTAAGAGTGGGAACCGAATGAAAACTTTGAATGCAAGGGTCCGATTACGCTCCTGTTAGTTACAATAGTTTTGAGTATATATACTCAGTTTTGATATTTTGTAAAGGTCGAATGGTTGAGCTAGGCTCCCTGCTATTGTAATATTTTGATTGAGAATAGTTGGTTCTATGGTTATGTATTTGTTTTTTGAGACATCTTGGTTAATATAAGTCATATTTCTTACTCCGTCTTATTTTCCTTTGATACTGAGAGAGTTCATGTTTAATTGATTCACATGGATTGTTGTAACTCTACTATGATAAATGTTTGATTATACTAATGTTATGATTTCTTTCATCTTCTTTGAAATTTGAATCCAAGAGGACCTTGTGTTTTATTTTTTCCTCCTTAGGCTGCTGGAAAATCTGATGTTCATAGTGGACCTCTACACCTTTCTCACTAAATCTTCCTCCTACTCACCCTTACTCCAACTCTCTGATTGAAGTTGATTCAAGACCTCAATGGTTAGTGCATACTAGTCCACATTTCTGACTTAGAATGTTATTATCATTGAGTCCTCTCCATTTGATCATCTAAAACTCATTTACATTAACTGTATAAAATGATGGGTATTGGGCTTACCTTCTATGCAATCTGAGGGTGACTTCTAGTGCTAACATTTAGGAACATAGATGATCCGGATTATTTTCGGCATGAAATGCGAATGGAGATATAATAAAGAAATGAATAGAGATATCGCAGGTTACAATGAGGCTCTGAAGGAATTTTTACAATAATAAAGAATGCCAAAAACCCTAGGCATCCAAAAACCTAACCCTAGGAGATGAAGCACCAAAACTCATTTGGGCCCCGTTTGGGTAAGTTAGTACATGAACTTCCTGGGGTCGTAACTTTTGCATATGATCTCTCTTTTAGGCGTGTGATAGCCCGTTGGAAAGGTATCGTCAAGGAGATTCATTTTGGGGGCTCAATAATTCCTTTGGTTATTATTTAAGAGCTCGATACTGAAAAACCTTCATTTAGGCCCTCAAAATGGCCCCGGAAGTTAAAATTGCTAAAAATAGTAAATTGCCAAAATTGTCAGAAAACTATTTTGAGCCAGTTGGAAAAGGTGGGTGGCCATCGATATCCATATGGATCAATCCTCCCTCCTTAGGAAGAAATGGTCTCCATTGCGTTGAGTTCCTCCATTAGATGAGGAAATTTCTGTTGAATTTGGCCCCGGGTGAGCCAGTTGCCTTGGTGCAGGAGTTTCCCTGCCTTGACGACTCAATAAAGTTGGATACTTTGTTGTCAAGTGCCCTTGATCTGTCTGTTCACAATCTGATCATTGGACGCCTTTTGTATGTAGTCAGGGTTGAGCTCTGTTTGTGTCAGTTGTTCTGCTACTTTTGAGGTGTCCAATAATGGTGGGAAATAAGGGCAAAGGAGATCCACGTTGAACACTAGGTGCAGGCCAAGGAAAGGAGGAATGTTGAGCTCAAAAGAATTATCCCCAATGGCCTTGGTGATAGTGTACGGTCCATAACCGAGTGGGTGTGTTATAACCCTATAATTCATAGGATCACCTGTTGACTGGAAATTTTTCACTCTGGGTGTACCGGTTTGCAAATAATATTTCATCTCTGCAAATTATTTTCAAGGGAAACAATGCACAAAATCCACATAATGCACTTATCCTAAGTTTTGGAGAAAATATGACTTTGCGCTCACAGAGTAAAGACAACACATAAATGAATGGTGGAGAGGTTGGCGCATAGATCTACGGTTGAGATTGAATTCCGGACCCCCCTGACCATTCTTCCTTTAACGGTGGGAGGGGGGGGTCCAGAATGGTGATTAAAATGTGTGCACAGATCTACGGTCATCATGGAAGCCCAGATGGACGGTCTACAGGCGATTCCGAACCCCCTCGACCTTTCTGCCTTTAACGGTGGGGGGGGGTCCGGAATGAGGCGTTTTTTCGGCGGGCCCTATCCCAATGTGTCATCCATCCACTGCATCAGACCTCCTCCACTCCAGACCACTTACCACTTACCATCCTTCCCACTTACCATTCATCATTTCCTGACATACCCCGTCACCTCATGACATCACCCTCCATTTTCCCACCACCCCTTCACGAATAAATGAACTTAGGATAAAAGGAAAAATCAAATAAGTTAGTTAGATTAATTAATAATGTTAGTATAATTAGTTAAATAACCTAGGTTAAATCTTGTCAAAAATTAATTACTTAATTAATTGATTAATTAATAAATTAGGTTAATATTTTATTAATTAATATTTAAAACAAATATTAAAATTATAATAAAACAAACATAATAAACTAATTATATAAAAAACACAAAACATAATAAACAAAACATAATAAACAAATTATATAAAAAACACAAAACATAAAAAACAAAACATTAAAAAACAAAACATAATACATAAAACGTAACACATAAAAAAACATATATTAAAAAAAAAAAAAACCTTAAAAACTAACATATCCTAAGTTCTACCCCACCCACAACCCCCGTACACTCTCATTCACATAAAATAAAAATCAACGGTCATTAAAAATTCCGGACCCCCCATCACTATCCGGAGTTTAACGAGAGGGGGGTCCGGAATGATGTAGTTTACAAAAACCACCCTCATACAGGTGTCATCACCCTATTCCAATGGACCCTCCGCCCCCCTAAAACCGCTTACCACCTCAGGGGGGTCCGGAATACCCATAATGAAAAAATTGCCTTTTTCAAAAATTTTGCATATTTTCACCTGTTCAGCATCTCTTCGTCCGAGGCCATTTTTGGGAAAATTAAAATGAATTTTAAGAAACCGAGAGAGTTTTTTCTCCGTAACTGGATGAATAAAAAAAACCTCTCTCATTTCTTTCACATGTTCCACGAACAGGGAGAATCAAAGCCATCTTCGAGGCCCTTTTTTCCATATTTTCACTTTTCCGTTACAGTCCTGATTTTGCGGGAGCTGTTACGGCCAGCTGGAGGAGTATTTGGAAAAACCGAAGGAGGTTTTTGTCCAGAACATTCCCATATAAAATAACCTCCTTCAGTTTTTTCCCAGGTGTCATCGTTGAAGAGAAACAAATGTCTGTTCGGACCCCTTTTTCGCAGAAATTAGGCCCGTCTTTCATGGTAGGCAGTTCCATAATTTGGGGGATTCGTGGCTATTTTTGGCCGAGGCGATTAAAACGAATTCCGAAACTAATGGGGAGGTCTATCCTATTTATTCAGAGTATTTTAATGTAAAAGGGTTCGACCTGTGTGAAGTTTCTCCCTTTTGGCTGGACTGTGGGCCTTGCTACTCCAGGAGGTTTTTGTCTGTAATTTTTGAATGACTAAATAGTAACAGAGAAGATGACTTACAGGATTCTTGTGTAGTAGCGTTGGTGGCGTTTCTCTTCTATGTTAAGTGTTTTCTTCCATTTATCATGCCATTTGTTTTCAATTTCCTATTATCGAATGATAGCAATAGAGCAGAATTTATTGGTGAATACTCTGCCTCTGATCCTTTAGTAATCTTTATGTTTTCTTCTAAAGATCAGTTTATGAATTCTTAACTGCTCATTTGCTCAGTTTTCCTCCCCCATTTCTTCCTCAATCGACACCATTCAATCTTAAGACAATCCAACACCTGTTACTATCTTTCCCTATGGAGACATTTACCTCTAGATCTGACTTGATCATTATCTTATAAACAGACCCCATAGCCCAATGGTGATCTGAGAAACTCGTCAACCACATCCTCATCTAAATATTTCAAAAACCCCAACCCCATACTTGCATAACTAGCCTAATACCTGTTAAAACAAAGTTATATCAGACAGAGAGATCCCTCTATGAGTCTTGGAGGGCTAGATCCAAGACTCGAAGTGGTTTTGATGTTGCCTCTGTGACTGCCATCACAGCCTTGGGCAAATTACAGAGTGCTAACAGAATGGCGACCGTACTGGGGAACTTTCCCCAGTAGTACACTTCAAAGCTCCAGATCTGATCACTGATGGTGGACAGTGACCAGACACCAGAAGGCTGAGATCATTCACCTGGCGACTCCAATCAGCTCTAGACAAGGCCAACTCAAAGACTCCACTGGAGGAATAACCTGAAGCATGACCAAGAAGCCTAGAAAGACCAGGTACTCAAGCTAAAATTGTATTCATGATATTGTTGGTTTCATCTGCAGTTACTTTCTGTCTTATCATGATCTTGGTCCAGAGTATATTGTTGAAATTCAGGATGATCATTTTCATCCTGAAGAGCCTCAAGAGATCATATCCCCAATTGTAGATTTTGTACATACTCATACACCTATGCACATCCTAGATGCACCTGTAGAAACCCTAGTGAGACATAAGCCTCATGCTTTATCTCTTACTCTTGCTAAACCTCTGGATGGTTGTAATCCCCTTGCTTCATCTCCCGTGCTTGCAAAATTCCCAGACCGATACAAGCCTCTAGATTTGCCTCCCATTCTCCATGACCTCTCTATCAATTACATCAATAATCTGCCCGAGTTTGATGGAGAGAATGCCAATATTACTGTTGAAAATCATATCCAAAGTCTTGAGGATTTTCTTGACCTCTTTGAGGTAGAAGATGATGATGTCTGCATCAGAATGTTTTCCCTGTATTTGGGAGGTAAAGTTAAAAATTGGTTTAAGAACCTTCCAGCTACAAGCATCAGAAATTTTCAGCAGTTCATGCAAGTTTTCTTAGATAGGTGGGTGATCATGAGAAATGTTTTTCTCATCTTGGAAGAGTATGACCATTTGAAAAGACAGCCAGGGGAAATAGTACAACAGTTTTTAGCAAGGTTCAATAAGGTATATCATGCAATGCCTGTTGATATAAAGCCACCCCCAGGATCAGCCCACTTGCATTTCCCAGATGCCTTTAATCCTGAGATGGAATTCCAATTAAGAGAAAGGAACACTGCAAGCCTTGAAGAAATGCAGAGCATTGCAGTTGATGTGGAGACCAACTTGTTGATCAAAAGGTCAAAGTTAAAGGACAAAGGAAGGGAGCAGCCAAATTTATCAGAAGCTAAACTGGAGATTTTGGCTAGTGCCATGGAAGAGATGATGCAGAGGATCAACAGGAAAGATGAGCTTGATGTCCAAAGAGACCATGTTCCATTGATCTCAGAGAAAGAAAAGTTCATTGTTTCCAAACATTTTGTTGTTCATCCTTGGTACCATGGTTTGGATAATGATTCTTTCATATATTCAATTCACAACACAGTCAAATATGAAGCTCCATCTCAATTTGCAGAGGAACAACCAGCTGATATGATGTGCATGTTTGACAACATTCCTTACTTGGATTATCCACCCAAGTGTGACCAGTATGATGATGATCATGAAGCTGAAATAGAGGTTGAATGTTCAGAGAAACCAAAAGCATGTTGTTGGCAGGACGAAGATCAGTTACAGCTTAGATATGACAATCAATTTGCACATGGAAATTATGACAGCAAGGATCAAAGTGCAGAAAATCTCAGAGTAAGTGAAAACACTTTGCCCTTATGTTTCTCATCTTTTCAATTTTTGAAAAGAAACTCTAGGCCAGTTGAAAATAGTGAAGACAAAAATTTCTCTGATTAATCAGTTGAAGATACCATTAAGGACATGGAGGTTGTTCTAAACCCAGAATCACAGTCCTTGACCTACATTGATTTTCAAATTCTTGATGAAAGCTTAGAGCCTGAGACAAATTCCGAGTTAATTCAAAACAACTCTGTACCATTATTCTTTAATTCATTTCAGTTTTTGAAAAAGAATCTTGAGTATATGCTAAAGGATAAATACACAGAAAATCAAAAAGTTGCAGTGGAACCAATGCAACAGTCAGTTCAATTTCTATAGGATCCAATATCTGATGTGTTTGATGACTGGTGTTGTCAAAGTCTTCCTCCGTCATCCAGCTATGGGATAAAATGCTGTTATGATATTGACATGATCAGGCAGTCAACTTCATTGTCTTTTTCAACAGAAATCACATTACAAAGCCCATCAGAGCAGTTGCAGCCATGTCAGGAAATGCATGAGGATTAAAATAACATAGATACAGAGCCAAAGCATGTCGCTTACTTGGCAGAATCCAAAAATCAAGGAACATGTCATTTCTACCTTGATCCTATAGCTGCCTATATGGAGAATTTTTTCACTGTAGAGCCTCAATCTATCTCTGACATTACTTTGGTCCTTCAAGATTATTGGTGTCTCTGTTGTAAAGATCAATCATGTTTGCAGCAACGGCCATTACACTTTGCAGTTTTGAATCTATGGGAAAAAGGTCAAGATGCTCTTTTCACTGTGCTAATGAGCAGTCAAGCAGTCCACTGGTCTCAGAAGCTACTTGATTGGCTTCATTGGAATTTTTGTATTATTTGATTTAACAAAATTTTCAGTAGCATAGGGTAGGTAGGAGAATGTGAATAAGCTCAGCATTCTGAGCATCTCTTTTTCAGCAGTGTTCATTTGATTTGGTTTCAATTGCAAGATCAAAACAGGTACAGGTTGCAGAATAAGATTTTGGGATCAGCCCAATGGATAAAGCACCGGTCTGCATGTTCATAGGTCCGTGGTTCTTGACACCTCCCAAAAGAACTGACATCCCCAAGTGGAGCCACTGTTATAACCCTATAATTCATAGGATCACCTGTTGACTGGAAAATTTTCACTCTGGATGTATAGGTTTGCAAATAATATTTCATCTCTGCAAATTATTTTCAAGGGAAACAGTGCACAAAATCCACATAATGCACTTATCCTAAGTTTTGGAGCAAATATGACTTTGCGCTCACAGAGTAAAGAAAACATATAAATGAATGGTGGAGAGGCTGGTGCATAGATCTACAGTTGAGATTGAATTCCGGACCCCCTCCCCGACCATTGTGCCTTTAACGGTGGGGGGGGGGGGGGGGGGGGGGGTTCCGGAATGGTGATTAAGAAGTTTGCACAGATCTACGGTCATCATGGAAGCGTGCAGATGGATGGTCTACAGGCGATTCCGGACCCCCTCGACCTTTCTGCCTTTAACGGTGGGGGGGGTCCTGAATGAGGCGGTTTTTCGGCGGGCCCTGTCCCAATGTGTCATCCATCCATTGCATCAGACCTCATCTTCTCCAGACCACTTACCGCTTACCATCCTTCCCACTTACCATTCATCATTTCCTGACATACCCCGTCACCTCATGACATCACCCTCCATTTTCCCGTCACCCCTTCACGAATAAATGAACTTAGGATAAAAGGAAAAATCAAATAAGTTAGTTAGATTAATTAATAATGTTAGTGTAATTAGTTAAATAACCTAGGTTAAATCTTGTCAAAAATTAATTACTTAATTAATTGATTGATTAATAAATTAGGTTAATGTTTTATTAATTAATATTTAAAACAAATATTAAAATTATAATAAAACAAACATAAAAAACAAATTATATAAAAAACACAAAACATAAAAAACAAAACATAATAAACAAATTATATAAAAAACACAAAACATAAAAAACAAAACATTAAAAAACAAAACGTAACACATAAAACGTAACACATAAAAAAACATATAATAAAAAAAACAAAACTTAAAAACTAACATATCCTAAGTTCTACCCCACCCAAAACCCCCATACACTCTCATTCACATAAAATAAAAATCAACGGTCATTAAAAATTCTGGACCCCCCCCC
>ML783310.1:294832-306990 GCA_009831015.1 Picea engelmannii | reverse complement strand
CCCCCTAATACCTCTTACCACCTCAGGGGGTCCGTAATACCACCCATCACGAAAAAACTGCCTTTTTCAAATTTTTTGCCTATTTTCGCATGTTCAGCATGTCTTCGTCCGAGGCCGTTTTTGGGAAAATAAAAACAAATTTTAAGAAACTGAGAGAGGTTTTTCTCCGTAACGGGATGGAGAACAAAAAAATCTCTTAGTTTTTTCACAGGTTCCACGAGCAGGGAGAATCGAAGCCATCTTCGAGGCCCTTTTTTCCATATTTTCACTTTTTCGTTACAGTCTTGATTTTGCGGGAGCTGTTACGGCCAGCTGGAGGCGAATTTGGAAAAACCGAAGGAGTTTTTTGTCCAGGACATGCCCATATCCAATAACCTCCTTCATTTTTTTCCCAGGTGTCATATTTGAAGATAAAAAAACGTCTGTTCTGACCCCTTTTTCGCGGAAATTAGGCCCGTCTTTCATGGCAGGCAGTTCCAGAATTTGGGGGATTCGTGGCTATTTTTGGCCGAGGTGATTAAACCAACTTATGAAACTGATGGGGAGTTCTATCCTATTTAGTCAGAGGATTTTAATGTAAAAGGGTTCGACCTGTGTGAAGTTTCTCCCTTTTGGCTGGAATGTGGGCCTTGCTACTCCAGGAGGTTTTTGTGTGTAATTTTTGAATGACTAAACAGTAACAGAGAAGATGACTTACAAGATTCTTGTGTAGCAGTGTTGGTGGCATTCCTCTTCTGTGTTAAGTGTTTTCTTCTAGTTATCATGCCATTTGTTTTCAATTTCCTATTATCGAATGATAGCAATAGAGCGAAATTTATTAGTGAATACTCTGCATCTGATCCTTTGGTAATCTTTATGTTTTCTTCTAAAGCTCAGTTTATGAATTCTTAACTGCTCATTTGCTCAGTTTTCCTCCCCCATTTCTTCCTCAATCGACACCATTCAAGCTTAATACGATCCAACACCTATTACTATCTTGCCCTATGGAGAAATTTACCTCTAGATCTGATTTGATCATTATCTTATAAACAGACCCCATAACCCAATGGTGATTTGAGAAACTCATCAACCACATCCTCATCTAAATATTTCAAAAACCCCAACCCCATACTTGCATAACTAGCCTAATACCTATTAAAACAAAGTTATATCAGACAGAGAGATCCCTCTCTGAGTCTTGGAGGGCTAGATCCAAGACTCGAAGTGGTTTTGATGTTTCCTCTATGACTGCCATCATAGCCTTGGGAAAATTACAGAGTTCTAACAGGGTGAAGATTTCGATGGGGTCGTTTAAGGCGGTCTTTTTGCAAGTGCAGCCAAACTTTGTCTCCCACCTAAAACTTATGCGGCACCGAATGTTGATCATGGCGCTATTTGTACTTGTCATTGGACTTCTGTAGGATATCTTGAACCTATTGGTGGATGTGCCGGATCCGCTCAATGAACCGGGTGGCTTTGTCAGCTTCAGTTGGAGCAGGAGATGAGTCAGTTGAGGTGACTGCAAGGGGAAGTGCAACATCTATGGGACCCAATGGTTGGAATCCCAACCCCACTTGAAAGGGGCTGCGTCCAGTTGAGCTATGAAAGGCTTGGTTGTAGCTATGTTGGACATAGGGAAGGCTCTCATCCCATGTGCAAGGGTGATTTGAATTATACATGTGAAGGATATGCACAATCATTCGATTTACAACCTCGGTTTGGCCATCTGTCTTGGGGTAGAAGGTCGTGGATTTGGTGAGCTTGGTGTCTAGCAGTGACCAGAGGCTCAACTAGAATGTGTTGAGAAATCGACTATCCCGATCTGAGACAATGGTTTGTGGGATTCCAAAATGTACCCAGACTCATTCAAAGAAGAGCTTGGCAGTGGCCTCTAATGTGATGGTCTTCTTGCAGCCAACCAGAATCGCCATCTTAGAAAAGCGATCAACAACCAAAAAAATACAGTCATTTCCCCGCTTGGTGGATGGGAGGCACGACATGTAGTCCATTGAGATGGATTCCCATGGCCTGTCAGGTGTAGGAAAAGGGGTGTACATGCCCTATTTCTTAGTGGTCGGTTTGGCAATAGCGTAGGCAGTGCAGGACCTGATATACTTTTCAACCTCCTGTCGAAGTTTCGGCCAATAGAAATGTTTCTTTAGCATCGCCACTATCTTTTTGACATCAAAGTGTCCTGCCACCCGACTGTAGTGGGCTTCCCAGATCATCTTCGCTCGCTCACTTGATGGAACACATATATGGCCCAGACGACACAACAACCCATCCTAAAGATGGAAATTATCAACAACGACATTTGCACCCAACATTTTGTAGGTGGTGACAAAGTCAGGGTCTGTCTCATAGAGTTGGGGGCATCCAGATGTCTCATGGCCGTAAGATTCTAGCACCGTGGTGAGTGCCATGACTAGCGGTCTTCTGAGGCAATCAACGACGTGATTGGTGCTTCTTGTTTTATACTTGATGTTGAGGTGGAATTGTTGGAAGTATGTGGACCACTTTTGATGGCGGTCATTCTGCAATTTTCCTTATGTCTTAATGAACTGCAGTGGCTTATGATCATTGTGGATGATTGTCTCCTTCCCAAGAATGTAATGTCTCCACTAGCGGAATGCGTGCACAATGGATTACATTTCTTTGTCATAAGTAGGGTACTTAAAGACAGTATCTGACAGTGTCTCACTATGATAGGCCACAGGGTGGTCGTGATGAGTGATAAAGGTGCCCACAACATAATATGAAGCATCTGTCTCAATCTCAAAGGGATGTTGCAGGTCTAGTAGTGAAAGCATTGGGGCTGAGCATAAGCGCTACTTCAAATCATCGAACGCTTATTGTTGGGACCAACCCCATGCAAATTTCACCTTACCACCACCCTTTTTTATTTGGCTAAGGGCCCATGCAATATGGGAGAAACCCAACACGAACCTGCGGTAGAAATTAGCAAGTCCCAAGAAGCTCTGAAGCTCAGTGAGTGTTGTTGGGGCTGGCTAGTCACAGATGACTTGGATCTTGGTTGGATCCACATGTACGTCATTTTGATCAATGATGTAGCCCAGATAATGGACCATGTCCATGCTTTGAGGACTTGATAAAGTTGGATCCTTTGTTGTCGAGTGCCCTTGATGTGTCTGTCCACAATCTAATCATTGGATGCTATTTGTATGCAGTCGGGGTTGAGCTCTGTTGGTGTCAGTTGTTCTGCTACTTCTGAGGTGTCCAATAATGGTGCAGGCCAAGGAAAGGAGGAATGTTGAGCTCAAAAGAATTATCCCCCACGGTCTTGGTAATAGTGTACGGTCCATAATGGAGTGGGAGAAGCTTCCAATGGGGTCCTGTAAGGCATTCTTTCTGCAAGTGCAACCAAACTTTGTCTCCCACATGAAACTTATGTGGCACCCAACGTTGATCATGGCGTTGTTTGTACTTGTCATTGGACTTCTGTAGGATATTTTTAACCTTTTGGCAGATGTCCTAGATCTGCTCAATGAACCGGGTGGCTTTGTCAGCTTCAGTTGGAGTAGGAGATGAGTCATTCGAGGTGAATTCAAGGGGAAGTGCAACATCTATGGGACCTAATGGTTGGAATCCCAACCCCACTTGAAAGGGGTTGTGGTTGGTTGAGCTATGCAAGTCTCGGTTGTAGCTATGTTGGACATAGGGAAGGCTCTCATCCCATGTGCGAAGGTGCTTTGAATTATACATGTGAAGGATATGCACAATCATTCGATTTACAACCTCGGTTTGGCCATCTGTCTGGGGGTGGAAGGTCGTGGATTTGGTGAGGTTGGTGTCCAGCAGTGACCAGAGGCTCGATGAGAATGTGTTGAGAAATCGACTATCTCGATCTGAGACAATGGTTTGTGGATTCCAAAATGTACCCAAAATCGTTCAAAGAAGAGCTTGGCAGTGGCCTTTTCTATGATGGTCTTCTTGCAGACAACCATAATCGCCATCTTAGAAAAGCGATCAACAACCACCAAAACATAGTTATTTCTTTCATTAATAGAAATCATGTATTACTGTATATATGTGTTTATGGTTGCATCTCTCATACATTTATGTTATCTTATTGAATATCTGCGATATCTCGGTGCATTTCTTTAATATATCGTTTCTCTCATTTTGTGCCAAACCCTGATTCAGAATCTAATTCTGAAAATAATGGTAAAGGACAGATCATTAACG
Organism: Picea engelmannii; assembly: GCA_009831015.1. Classification (NCBI taxonomy): domain Eukaryota; kingdom Viridiplantae; phylum Streptophyta; class Pinopsida; order Pinales; family Pinaceae; genus Picea; species Picea engelmannii. The sequence goes on along the minus strand of ML783310.1, from coordinate 302,805 downwards.
CGGACCCCACTGTTATTGTCGTGACCGCAACAATTCAACCAGAAGAACCAACAAATCCTGAAGAGGGGGAGTGCCTTTTTCATTCACATATGTAGGTGAAGGGGACCCCGCTGCATTTTATTGTTGATAACAGAAGCCAAAAAAATCTCATCTCATCAAAGGTCGTCAAATAGCTGGGATTGTCGACAACACCACACCCACAACCATACAACATCGGGTGGCTTCGGCAAGGACAAGATCTCTGTGTCAGCCAACAGTTTTGATTGTCATACAACATCCAACTCTTCAAGGATGAGGTATTATGTGATGTTTCCCCAATAGATGTCTGTGAAGTTCTCTTGGGCCAACCATATATGTGGAGATGCCATATTGTTTATGAGTCTCGACCCCATAGTGTCATTGTTACTTTGGGGGGTTGTCTCTATAGAATACCAGAGGTAGTGCCAACTATTGTTCCACCTAAAAAGTGTCACAAGGTAGTATCTCATACTACAAAATTCATCTTCTTCACAATCTGTTCAAAAGGAGAACAGAAGGACACTGCAACCACTACAGCCTCGCCCCCTGCACCTTCTATCCAATAGAAGTAGGTTGACAAGGTTTCAATAAAGAGAAAATATTCCTTATGCACACCTTCCTCTCATGTAGCTTGACTTGTTGAACAACCTCAGCTTCAACAGGTTCATGAAAGACTTCCACAAACTAAGTAGCACGATGTCTCCAACAATACAAGCAGCTCACCAAGATACAGATCCAGCAAACGCTTTTCCTTCTCCCCTGGGAACTCAACATAATGGAGACCATTTATTACTAAGGAGGGAGTATTGATCCATGTGGATATCGGTGGCCACCCACCTTTTTCGACTGGCTCAAAACAATTTTCTGGCAATTTTGGCAATTTGCTATTTTTAGAAAGTTTTAACTTCCGGGGCCATTTTGAGGGCCTAAATGTAGGTTTTTCGAGATCGAGGTTCTCAATGATAGTCGAAGGCATAATTGATCCCCCAAAATGAATCTCCTCGATGATACATGCTCTGATACCACTGATCCATATTATTTTCGACACGAAATGCAAGCGGAGATATAATAAAGAAATGCACCGAGATATCACAGATACTCAATAAGATAACATAAATGTATGAGAGATGAAACCATAAACACAGATATATAGTAATACACTATTTCTATTAATGAAATAAATGTACAGAGACTATAAAAATACAGAGTGAAAGACTCGCTAGAATGGTGGCAGCTTATCTCTAAGAAGAGATGTGATGGCTACTCGCATTCACAAGAAGATGATTGCAATGAGGCTATGAAGGCCTTTTTACAATAAACAGGAATGCCAAAAACCCTAGACATCCAAAAACCTAACCCTAGGAGATGAAGTGCCAAAAGTCATGTGGGCCCCGTTTGGGTAAGTGAGTACATCAACTTCCTGAAGTCATAACTTTTGCATACGATCTCCGTTTTAGGCATGTTATAGCTCGTTGGAAATGTATGGTCGAGGAGATTCATTTTAGGGGATAAATTATTCCTTTGGATATCATTGAGAACCTAGTTCTTGAAAAACCTTCATTTGGGCCCTCAAAATGGCCCTGGAGGTTAAAAACTACTAAAAATAGTAAAATGCCAAAATTGCCAGAAAACTATTTTGAGCCAGTCAGAAAAGGTGGGTGGACACCGATATCCACCTGGATCAATATATCAAGGTAAAAAAATCATTGAGGATAGGATGAGGAAGTTTCACGAACTTTGCATCGAAGAGGGATACACAGAGGATGGAAAAAAAGAAGAGATCCAAATGATCCAGGAATGGGAAACAAGATGCAAGAAGGAAGAGACTTTGTGGCGCCAAAAGTCCAAAATAAGGTGGCTTAAGGAAGGGGAGAGGAACACCAAGGATTTTCACAGAACAACTATCGCAAGAAGATCTCATAACAAAATATTGAAGATTAGGGATCAGGATGGGATCGAAAGAGAATCCCACCAAGACATTGAAAATACACTGGTCAATCACTTCCAGGGGATAGCCAAAGAGCCCAACCAAGACAGATCCATGGCCATCTAGAGGATAACTCATCACATCCCTACATTGGTCACAGAGGATCAAAATGTCAGCCTATGCAAACCCATCGCAAAGGAATAAATCGACCAAGTGGTCCAGGAGATTCCCAATGGAAAGGCCCCAGACCGAGATGGCTTCACAATGGAATTCTTCAAAGCCTGTTGGGATGTGGTTAAGTATGACATATATGGGGTGGTGGAGGACTTTAGGCACTTGACCTCCATCCTGAAAGATTTAAATGCCACAATGATTAGTCTAATCCCAAAAGAAAACAAAGTTAGGACTCCATATCTCTACAGGCCAATAGCTTTGTGCAATGTGGTTTACAAGATAATTTTCAAAGTCATAGCCAATAGATTGAAACCACTCCTTCCCACACTGATTTCATAGGAACAGGAGGGATATGTGGAAGGGAGACAAATCCTGGACAATATCATCCAAGCCCATGAGATAATCCACACGTTGAAAAGCCAATGGAGAGGGGGAATGATAATCCAACTTGACCCGGTGAAGGATTATGACAAAATAAGATGGCAGTACATGACCAAGACACTAGAAGCTTTTGGTTTCGACCAACATTGGATCAATTGGATCATCACTCTAGTCTCAACAACAATTTTCTTGTTGTTAATAAATGGAGCCCCAACCAAACCTTTCTATCCATCTAGAGGCATCAAACAAGGGGATCCGCTATCCCCCATCCTATTCATTCTAATGATGGAAGGGTTGAGCAGAAGTATAAAAAGAGCAACTGCAACTGGTGAAATAAAAGGCCTCAAACCGTTCGAAAATCGTCCAACCTCAACACACCAACAGTTTGTTGATGCCACCCTGCTCCATGGAACACCCACGGTAAAGGAAGCGAAGGCTTATAAAAAATTCTTAGAAGACTTCAGGGAAGCCTCGGGGTGGAAATAAATCACTCCAAGTCCATGATATATTTTTTCAACACTAATCCGGAAATTCAAAGAAGCTTGGCCAACATTCTAGGGTTTGAACATAAAACACTCTGAATGAAATACTTGGGAATCCCCCTGACAGATAGAGCTTGCAAAAATTCTACATGGGAAGGAGTTATCAGTAAATTGCAGGAGAGGGTAAAAAACTGGACATACAGAGCTCTAAACCTCACTAGAAGGCTTATCCTAACCAAAACATTTCTACAATAAATTTTGACGTTTATGATGTCAGTGTTTCCAGCCCCCAAAGGCATACTACAAAAGATAAGATCCATCCAAAGAGATTTCCTATGGAGAGTCGTAGAAAAAAAAAAGAAATGGGCCCTGGTGGCCTAGGACAAGGTATGCAGAACAAAGAGAAAAGGAGGCCTGGAGTAACAAGACCCACAGGTAACCAACAAAGCCTACGGGGCAAAGCTCTAGTGGAGATGGGTAAAAGACAAATCGGTGTCATGGGTGAATCTCTGGAAAGCCAAATATGCCCTGAACATCAATGACCATGAGCGAATTTGGTTCATGGAAACAAGGGAGGGATCAACCATCTGGAATCTCGCCTGGCGAAATAAGAAATGGATCTAGAATCATAGATTCTGGGAAGTCAGAAATGGTAGAACAACAAGGTTCTGGGAGGGCGCGTGGCAACAGGAACCCGGAATGGAAACTTTGGACAGAAAGGAGCTCCAACAGGAAATGATTGACTAAGGAAAAACAAAAATCCATCAATATTGGAATCAAATGGATGGAAACACCAAATGGAGGATGTGGGACAAGCTTAATCCACAAAATAGAGCCTAGGTCGAAACAATAACGAAAGAGGTGGAGGAGGAATTGGGGAAAAGGAAAATTGGGGTCTCGAAAAAAGATGATCAATTGAGGTGGGGAAGGATAAATGGGGGAGAATTCAACTTAAAAGAAGCATGGTATTACATCGTAGGCCAGGACTAAGAAAATACGGAGCCACAGTGGGAAAATATCCAGAACATTCCCCAATGGCCAAAAATCAAAATGTTTGAATGGCTAGTACTACACAACCGAATTCTAACTTGGGAGAACCTCATGAAAAGTGTTTTCATAGGTCCCTCTTGCTGCCATATCTGTCAGGTCAAGAAGGAAACAAATGATCACCTCCTCAACGACTGCAACTACACAACCAAAATTTGGGATTGAGTGGCATGCATCTACCACCAATCCAATAGATTTAGGGGGAATATCAACGTAACCATCAAAGACTGGAATGAAAGATACAGTGAAAATGAAATGGTGAGCCTTTGTTGGAATCTAACGTCGGGGATGATGATCTGGGCGATCTAGAAAGAAAGGAACAGGTGCATCTCTAGGAATGACAACCTATCGACAGAGAGGCTAAAGGATGCAATAGTCTCTCAAATAAGAGAAACGGTGCAGAGCCGCAACTACAATAAGAAGAAAATTCAACTCACAAACCAAGACTCCTGCATCCTGTAATTTTTCCATCTGGAAGATTGGAGCAACACTATAACTGTGGGACGTGAACCACAGATCCAGATAGGCATCCACAACTGGAATCCTCCTCTGTCAAGGTTCCTTAAACTGAATTTTGACGGGGCGACAAAAGGAAATATGAGAGTGCAAGGGAAGGTGGAGTGATCAGAGATAGTGGTGGCAATGTCATCCGACTGTACACTAGGAGCATAGGAAACTCAACAAAAAATGCAATAGAATTTGGAGCCCTGGAGCTCGGCCTCGAAATCCTACGTCGAGAAAGGATGGAAAACACCGTTGTGGAAGGTGACTCCACTCTGGTAATCAACACGGTGAAAAAACTCCATAATGACACCAGAGTGGGCAAGGTTCAGCGACACTGGCGCCTAACACACAACCTGCATAAAATCCAAGAGCATCTGAGAACATTGAACACAGTGGAGTTGCGGTGGGTGCATAGGTCAGTGAATTCTCTAGTGGATAGACTCGCCAACGAGGGGGTCGACAAGGAAGGTTCGGAACTAGATGAAGCATGGATCAGGATATGGAGTCGACAACTTAGGACAGACTCCAACCACCTGGCGGCAAAACATTTTGATGTGAGCTTAAGCATGGAAAGTCACATCGAGAAGGACAACGCAAGGCCTCTCGGAAGGAAAGTGGGACCCAAGCATAGTATGATTGCCTAACACTTGGCCACCAATTATCATGCAAGATCACAATAGGCAGCAGGTGGGCGAACGGAAGCAAGGTCGATACATTAGTAAGAGTCGTGGGGAAAGCACGGGTGAATGGCTAGGCAACAAGTCGAATGGAACAAATAACTTAAGGCATGAGGATATGGTGATAATCATGAACGATCCACCAACCCCCAGTACAGGTACGGGGATAGGCACAGTTGGATCACAAGCGAGTAAGGGCAGTGGAAAGTATAGGGATAAAGGTGGTACCATCATGATCAAACGAGCCTTACCAACAAATAATGACAAAAGCACTCACCACCTCCGGCAAATCATGGTTGGAAGTACAGGCTCGTAGCGGGGGAAATACCATAAGAAGAGGAACAACATGAGTAGAAGAAAATAGAAGGAGCGCAACAATAAGGGTTATTACAGTTTGAAGGGCAGAAAGAGTAAGGAAACTAGTGAAGAGAGGTGCAGGCCGAGTAGCCAGAGCAAGATCTGCGGCAGGTAAAGAGGGATGCGCGACTGCAGCATACGCACAAGAAGAGGATCCCCCTTGGGAAGGAATTCTTGGAAATTTCGCGGCGGTTAACAAGAATGGAGTAGGCAACGAAAGATGTGGAGGACACCTTACATATTATTGTTGCACTGAAGGGGAAGGAAATAATTACTCGGTGGGAAGAGAAATTAAAGGACACGCACAAAGGCAAAGAGTGGGGTGACATGGTGTTGTAAGTGGACCGGGTGACTAATCTGGGGGCTACGCGACCCAGGGAAAGCCTCTACCACAAAACAACAGAGATGGCCTGGCTAACCAAGATGCTGATTGGGAAAGTGAATTCAGAAAGGGAGGAAGCCAGACAGGAGGATAACCAGGAAAACAAGACAATGTTGGATGAGATCCTACATCGCGTCAACAGTCTGGAAACAATCATCAAACTGTTAGTAGAGGTAGAGAATGACCAAAAATGCAAGTTGGAGTGGTTGGCGGCTCAGTTCCACCTTTACCTACGCTATGTTCATCACATGGACATCACGCCTGTGGATGGACAAGGCGCACCAACCCAAATCAGGAAGACCCGCACGGTCTCCCCGAAGGAAGATAACAAGAGCCAGGCGGATGGCGAGAAGGAGCACCCCCAGGTGCTGTAACACCTCTTAGTTTTGACTTTATAAATTTTGTTAGTCTAATGACAAGTTATGTCCAGGCAGTGGAAAGTTAGTTCAGACCTGTTACAAACTCTGGTTTAGGGTGAAAGTTTTAGTTTTTTCTTTATGTTTGTGTTTTTCAAAATGGGTATGGAAGGCCTTGTCTGGTTTCCCCTTGTGGCAAACCAGAACCATCCACCACAACTATCAACTCTAGCAGTTGGGACCCCTTGGTCTGGTTTCCTTCTAGGCAAACCAGGATCCCCACTTTTTGTATCATAATACTTACAAGTAATATAGATTCCCTACACTCATTTACAAAAAAAAAAAGTAGGTTCAATTAATCAATCAACCCAATAATCAAACATGTATATAGTACTACTAGCATATATCTATCTTAACCCTGGATCTATCAAGTGTCGAGAGGGATCAAATCTCTAAAGGTACAAACATTTAACCCTTCCTCAAGTTTTACACTCTAAAAAATGTTTTCATCTCAAGAAATTCCTCTCAACCCTTGATAAATCCAAAATTAAAATAGATCTATGTTGATCATTAAATTTATTGCAACTTTTATTATATCACCAGCTTATACCCACTCCAACTAACCAGAGATTCACATTCCAACTCCCACTAACCATAATGACCGTAACCCATTAAGGTATCATGTAAAAATTCATTACTCAAACTCTAACAATTGTGTTTTAAGCCATTGAGAAATTTAGCTTCATATTTAGGATTCATAAAAGGAACCCCACTAGGAAATCTAAATAATTTCAAAATGATATTACATATGTGAAATCGATATCGAGAGGTCAAATCAATGAGTCGAACGATTATGATTCATCCAAAAAGAATCTAGTAAGTGTTTTATTTAAGCTTCATAATCATCTATTTAAATAAAATGAATTATCTATAATGGAAGAGAATATTATATTTATAATGAAATATAAACATTTATTTTAATATAGAATCTTTTAAATAGGAAAAAAATTATACTTTTATTTTGTTAATATTTAATTAGTTTAATATTAAAATAAAACTTTGTTAAATTTATTCTAAATTTTTATTTGATAAAAATAATCGATTCCTTATTCCTCAATCATGGTATCAAAGGTCACTACCTATGTGGATATCTCAACCATAATACATTAAAAAAAAAAAAAAGCTCCCAAATATACCCCATTAAAATAAAAATATAATATATCAATTTTTTTTTATAATATCTTGAATCCAATTAGTGCAATTAAAAAAATATTATTATTATTTTTTTTTTCTCATCCTGTCAGACCTCCATCAATTCCGTTAGACGACAATTCGGCGACCTAAATCATGCATTTAAGTTATAAGATATAGACGCTCGATCGATGGAGGTATCTATCCAGCTGTTTATTTATTACAACCAAATTTCAACATCTAAAGATTCCGTTAAGCTTTCAGCGCTAACAAATTTTATAGAAAAACTGGTAACCAGTCAAATTTGATACAGACTCTGATTTTTAATCGTTCGGGCTCACGTTAAGATTCTGAAAGTATGATTACGATCCCATACCTTACATGGAATTCGTCGTTTGCAGGAAATCATTAACAAACTGTGGAATCTTAAGCAATTATTCTGATTCATATAGAAATAGACGGCAGGAAAAATAATGG
>ML783310.1:261949-292549 GCA_009831015.1 Picea engelmannii | reverse complement strand
AAGAAAAATTAGATACAAACATTTCCTAAAAAATCATCATAAAAAATGTTGCACCTCTAGATTTGATTTGCTTCATTGACTTGATAGATCTTCGAAACTAAGTTAATTCTTATAAGTTGAGTTTTTCTCATATACAATTATAACTTGTATGAAATTAAAAAATAAAATATTACTAGTGAAAATCTAAAATTAAAATAACTTTGATTAATAAAAATTAAAATAAAAATTATATTTTCAATATTTTTTAATATAAATAATAATAACTTAAAATTCATGTTAAAATTTGATGTAGCTCTTATCAAAATATATCATTTTTTCCTATTACTCATAAATATAAATATTTTATTACAAGTAAAACAAGGTCTACGCAGGTATAATAAAATAAAATAATAGTTGTATTGAATCCACCGCATGTGTTGAGATGAATAACAAATTCATTTGTTGAATATGGTAGGCAAGTGTCATCTCATTAAAGGACGTTGAATATCCTTCCACAACAGTTGAAAATCCTTACTTAGCCGCTGCAATAAGAGATGCATTTGAACAACTAATCACAATTTAGAAAAATGTTTTCAAATAATTAAAAAAATCAAATTGTAATGTTATACTTTTAAAAATGCTCAAAACTATTTTGGTCAAACCCCAACTAATAGACGACCAATAGCATATCCAATAATATATACCACCACAAACGGCATGTATAATAACCAATATCCCTTCACATTATTTTGAATGATCTTAAAAAAATCCAATTTCATAAAACATTTAGATTATACATTGTAAAACACTCAAACTTATATTTAAGGTTAACACTCAAAATTTGTAATATAAAAATAAAACTTATGTTTAAGTTTAATCCTTAAAAAAATTGTGAAAAAAAAAAATACAAATACCATCAACTTTAAATTGTACAAAATATTATATTATTTTATTTTAACTTTTAACACTCAAATAATTGTGAAAGAAAAAGTACAATTGTCATCCATTTGAATCTTACCTACAAAATATTATTTTATTTTATTTAAATGTGCCTAGGAAAAAGGTACCCATTAAATGAGAACAACAACAAAAAAAATGCATATCCATGCCAAAGAAAAAGGGTTATTTATTTAACAAGATGGGCCCCCAACTTTTGACAATATATATAAAAAAAACAAGAAATATTTATTACAATTATATTGGGGGAAGTGAAGGCAGCAATAAGACTTCAAAGTTTTTGGCCAATAAAATATCACATAAATAAGATTTAAAATTTAAAATAAATAATTATTTTTTAAAACTTTAGATAAAGAGGTGTATATTTTATGATCAACCATAAATTAATAAAAAGTCAAACCTAACTCAAAGCTAAATACCATGCATTAAGAATCACTCCTACAAAAATCTTATCTCTCTTGATCATTAATTATCCCTTTAAAGTTGACTTTATATCCCATCTAAAATCTTCATAACGTTTTCGAAAAACCCATTTTCCTTTCACTATCAGAATGTCAAGTTTTATATTTAAACAATTTATTGTTCATTTAATGCATAATCATAATATTTAATTCGGTGGTAATTTTTATATTAATTTTTTTTTTATATAAATAAATATAATGACTAAGATGTTATTTTAAATATAATGCTTAAGATATTATTTTAAAGTGTAACGATTTATATTTTGAAAATTGAAAATTAAAATTTAATTAAATATATATAAGTTAAAGTATAAAATATATATTTTATTTTTTCATAATAATAATTTATATATATTATTGAAATAATTAAATTAATAAAATATTAAAATAAATATTTTTGTTTATTATTAAAATTTTAATTTTAATAAATAATTTGATATTAATATACTTGCATTTATGATTTAACTGAACAGGCATAAAATGGTAAGAAAATATTTCTCATCTATTACTTATCAATTTTTTAATGCATCAATTCATATTTATAATAAAATCTAAATTACATAATTCAAAATCCATATTTATAATAAAATCTAAATTGTATGATTCATTGATTTAAAACTAATTTCTAATCAGAATTCATATTTATAATAAAATTTAAATGGCATGATTCATTGATTTAAAACTAATTTTCAATAAATAGATTTATATTTATATTAAAATGTCAATACTTTGTTTAAATGTTTATATTTTAATAGTTTGATTTAGGTAAAATATCATTTTTATAATAAAATTTAAATGACAGGATTCAAAATTCATATTTATAATAAAATTTAAATGGCATGATTCATTGATTTAAAACTAATTTTCAATAAATAGATTTAAATTTATATTAAAATGTCAATGCTTTGTTTAAATATTTATATTTTAATGGTTTGATTTAGGTAAAATATCATTTTTATAATAAAATCTAAATGGTAAAATTCATATTTATAATAAAATTTAAATGGCATGATTCATTGATTTAAAACTAATTTTCAATAAATAGATTTATATTTATATTAAAATGTAAATACTTTGTTTAAATGTTTATATTTTAATGGTTTGATTTAGATAAATTATCATTTTTATAATAAAATCTAAATGGGAGGATTCAAAATTCATATTTATAATAAAATTTAAATGGCATGATTCATTATTTAAATCTAATTTCCAATAAACATATTGATATTTATATTAAAATGTCAATACCTTTCGTTTTATTTAGGTAAAATATCATTTTTAAGTTAGTGGAAGGGAAAAAATTCACATATGATTAGGTGGCATACTTTACATCACAATTTTGATGATAATTTGATGATAATGGGGCAATAGAGTTGATGGAAATGTTTGACCACATTAAACCAACACCATATAATACAATATATCCACATTAAGGAAGGGGTTAAAAAATACAAATGAGCATTTTAATTCATGAAATTTATGGAACGTAAGTCAAATTTGATAATATAGATTCAAATTTGTTAAATTACTAAAATTAAACCTAGAATAATAAAATAAGAAAAATAAAAATATGACCTTATGCTCAGTACAGAGGGTACTATACTACAGATGGAATTCCATTTACCTGAAAGAGGATCATTATACGGTCTTGCTGCCTCCAATAAATACAGGGCATCCCCTCGCCTAGAATAGAACATAATCTCTCCTTTGAATCCTCCTGTTTGGCCGTCCCCATTTCCTTTCCCTAGAAAATGGCTGGAAAATCAGCTACGTCTCATGCAGCCCCCAGCAAACGCCTGCTTATTCATTTGTTACTGCTTTCTATATTTCGTTTGATGCAATGCAGGGATGTATACAGGTCTTCCATACACAAACCTCTTATTGGATTGAGAATAGAGCTTGTGCATAGAGATTCGCTGCTCTCCCCAATCTCTCCAGGCAATATTACATCCACTGAACGCTTGAAACGAGCAGTCCAACGCAGTCAGGAGAGGCTTGAAAAACTGCAGCTATCTGTAGTTCCAAAGACTGATCAATTGGCTAATGAGAAAATCGTTTCTCGAGTGAGTGCTGGAACTGGAGAATTTCTGATGAAGATAGCGATTGGTACTCCATCTTTATCCTATTCTGCAATTCTGGACACCGGCAGTGACCTGACATGGACGCAGTGCCAGCCCTGCAGTGATTGCTACAGTCAGCGAACTCCAATCTTTGATCCTTCTAAGTCTTCCACTTACAGAACGACCCCCTGCTCAAGCTCTCTATGCCAGGCTCTTCCACTCTTTTCTTGCTCGAGTTCAACGTGCGAATACTTGTATACCTATGGTGACTACTCCTCCACGCAGGGGATCCTTTCGTACGAGACCTTTACCCTTTCTTCTCAGCCAGTTCCCCATATTGCGTTTGGTTGTGGCACGAGCAATCAAGGGAATGGCTTCGGCCAAGGAGCTGGATTAGTAGGGTTTGGACGAGGCCCCGTATCCTTCATCTCACAGGTTGGCCCATCTGTGGGTAATAAGTTTTCTTACTGTCTAACGTCTATTACTGATTCTCCTTCCAAAACGAGCCCTTTGCTTATAGGTCAAAGTGCTAGTTTGAGTGCCAACACTTTCAGCTCGACTCCTCTTATTCAAAGCAGCGCGCAGCCAACTTTCTATTATCTCTCATTGGAGGGAATTAGCTTTGGCGGTAAATTATTGAGTATCCCTGCTGGTACTTTTGATCTAAAATCCGATGGCACTGGCGGACTTATCATAGACTCTGGAACAACTGTCACATATCTGGAACAGGCTGGTTATGATCTTGTGAAGAAAGCCGTGGAGTCGGCCATTAATCTTCCGCAGGCCGATGGGTCTAACATCGGACTGGACCTCTGTTACAGCCAGACTGGCTCTTCCACAACAAATTTCCCCACCATGACTTTCCACTTCAAAGGAGCAGATTACAATTTGGTTAAGGAGAACTATATATACGTTGATAGCAGTGGCATAATCTGCCTTGCCATGTTACCGAGTTCTGGCATGTCCATATTCGGTAATATCCAACAGCAGAACCACCAAATACTATATGACAACGGGAAAAATTTGCTCTCGTTTGCACCTACAGTTTGTGATTCTATTTAAGCAAGCAGATGCATATGGGTTTTCTAGTATATGTTGTACGCCATGTTTTCTTTTCATTTAGACTGTTCCTACTACTGTTTTACCCAACAATTGTGGCATATAAAAGTGCCTGTTACGTTCCTGTAATCTTTGAGCGGACTGATTCTGTAATCTAGCGGTTCAAAAGGCGAACGGTTCAGCGAACTGATTCCATCATCATAATAGAAATTATTTAAAAAACATAGAATGTTCGATTTCAAAACTTATTGAATTGGGAATTTCTTCATAAGCTAGAAATTCTAATGAATCGCTGTAGTCGAGAAAGCCAGAAAGACTGGGTGGATCCAGGAAATTTTTTTGTAGTACTAATCGTGAAAACGGCAAAAGCTTGTGATAGCATAAGCCGTGAAGATCATGAATCTGAAAATAAGCCTGCACATGTTTACGATTCTGTATGGACTGTAGACGAAAAGAAATTGCAGTTAAATTCAATGGTATAATTGTTTTGGAATGGGTTCTATAATCAGCGATAGGCCGTGAGTAATTGAGTCATGGCTACATTAACACGCAATTGATTAGGCACCGTTTCTTCACTGTTTACACACGCAACAGTTCTTGTCAAAGAAATGACGAACCAACCAAACAGAGAAGAAATTTAAGAAGCCGTCCAAAAGGTGAAGTTTTGTGGCTCAGAGACAAAGTGCACTTTTCTGCCAGCTTCTAGCCGATCAAATGTCTCTTTCCTTGCTTTTTGGAACGAATATATCCTTGTCAAAAATTATGGTGACCAATGTAGAGGATCAACACAACTCCACTATGGTTGGGACTAGCCTTTTTCACAAATTCATTTTTTCACACAACCAAATGGTGATTCCCTCTTTTATTGATTTTATTGTTGCCTTGGTATGATTAATAATCTATGAGTGAAAAACTTTGAGGCGTATTGACACTCTATTGAGACTTCTTTAGCTTTTTTTTTTTCTAAGTCAGAGTTAGAGTGCAAAGTGGAATATTATGTTGTTTGAAGTGTTCTCTTGAAAAGGCTACATAAGATGTTAAAGAGGCTATGAGGCTATGGATGTTGTTGAAGAGGAATTAAATTCAAATTACACAAAAAGAAATTGAAGAATCATCTATGTCGGTGAGATGGGTGGAACATATTTCTACTATTTATAGATTAGATGGTATCTAAGTAGGTTCATCGGAGACCTTGAAACAACTACCATGGGAAAAGCCTTAAAAAGGGAGAAGCTCAAAGAGTTGAGAAAGTTTAATAGGAAGGTCTGAGAAGAACGTTGGTATTGGAGTTAGAGAGCGGATGAGTTGGAAAAAGAGCTTGTCAAATGCTAGTGTTATCACATAGGGTTGTCAAGAGTCGTATGGGTATGTTGTGAATACGTAAGTCTGTATCCTTTGTCTGTCTTTCTCTCTTTCGCGGGCCGTGTCTTAAAGTTTTCCCTTCAACTCGTAAAGTCGATTTTGTTCGCCACTTTTTGTTTAAAAGACCTGGTTTCCCTTGATGTCTTACCTGAAAAAGTCTCGGCCCGAAGCCTTTATGTTTTCCTCTAAAGATGAACACTCATCTCCTTTTGTTTCAATCACTCGTCCTGTTGTTTTCCCAAGCCCCTATCTAGTTGTCCAAGTCTTTGTTTACACAGGATGTGGGGGGAGATTGTCAATCCGAAGTTTCCCGAGGGACGGATTTTCCTGCAAATCACATAACTAAGATGGGCTCACGTCTGACATAAGAAGGCCTGCACAGGATGACAGAGTAGGCGCCGACCGTAAACTTTCAATGCAGGGGTCCAATAACATTCCTGGTGGTTGCAACATTTTTAGTATATATAGGGAGTTTTGATATTTTGTTAAGGTGGAATGGTTGAGTTAGGATCCTTGCTATTATAATATTTTGATGAAGAACACTGGTTCTTTGGTTATGTCTTGATTTGAGACTTCTTGATTAATATAAGTTAGCTTTCTTACTCCATCGTATTTTCCTCTGATACTGAGAGAGTTCACGATTGATTGATTCACATGGATTGTTGTTACTATATTATGATGAATGTTTGATTATAATGCTATTATGATTTCTTTCAGTTTCCTTGAAATTTGAATCCAAGAGGATCTTTTGTTTAAGTTTTTTTTTCTTAGGCTGTTGGAAGGCCTAATGTTCATGGCATACCTCTATACTTTTCTCACCAAAGTCTTCCTCCTACTCACCTTTACTCCAACTTACTAATTAAAGTTGATCCAAGACCTCAATTGCTTGCGCATACGAGTCCATATTTATAAGTTAGAATGTTATTTTCATTGATTCTTCTCCATTTGGCCTCTTAAAACTCATTTACATTTACTATATAAACTGATGAGTACTGCGCTTACCTCTTATGCAATCTGAGGGTGACTTCTAGTGCTAACATTTCTGGCGTCGTTGCCAGGGAACGAATTGAAGACATTTCCCTGGGATATAACAACAAAGAGCTTATGATCCTGAAGGTGCATCAGATATTAGAACCATTGAAGATTGGAGTTTTCACCTGGCGACTCCACAAACAAAGAATCCACTGGGGAGGACCCTGTTGACAGAAAGATGACCATACCGAAGTGGAAGACCAGGTATCAGTTTATGAGCTTTCTTCATGAAATCTTGTTTTTCTTTATCAACTCATTTTCTCTTTCCCTTTACATATAAAAAGGATTATCCTTTGCTTTGTCTATTCAGATGATAATAAGACTTCCTTTATTTATCCATTCTTGGAAGAAGAAGACATGCCCTCTTCGTGTGTTGTAGATGTTGATATTGTGTCTTCTCCTCAGCCTATTCATAAAAGTGAGATTTGTATTGGATTTCCTTGTGAAATTGATCACCCTTGCAGCTTTGAGGGGGTTGAAAATGATTCAAATCCTTCTCAGATCTCATTGCCTTTCGTTATTACTGTGGAGCCTGTCCATCTTCTTGGTAAACCTCATATTCAACCTACCAGTTTTTAAGATAAGATTAGAGACAGGATGTTTAAACCTTTAAGGATTCCACTTGACCTTCATCGTTATCCTCTTTATTCCTTTGAGTCTCTTTCTCGATTTTCTAGGGAGGATCATGTTACAGTTGAGAAGCACTTGGAAGACTTTGAGAACTTTGTTGATCAGTTTGAGATTGTTCATGAGGATGTTACCATGAGGTTTTTCTCACATTCTATGTCTAGAGATGTTGTTGTGTGGTTTAAATGTTTGGGAGCTAGTTCTATTGGTTCTTGGATCGAGCTATGCAAAGTGTTTTTAAAGTGTTGGGGTGAGAACAAGTCCCTTGATTAGTACTGGTTTGAGTTTAATGACTTGAGCAGAGGGGAAGATCAAGCCTTGGATTTATTCAACAAGAGGTTTTACAGTGTTTATCATAGTATGTCTGTGGAGATTAGACCCACAAAGACTGCTGCCATGGTGTACTATGTCATGGCTCAACAGCCAGAGCTTGTCCTTCTCCTGAGAGAAAGGAAATATTCATCCTTAATACACCTGTTTGAAGATGATGAAGAAGTCGAAGACAACATCCAGGCTAGTAGAGGGGTTCGTATGAAATCATGTCTTGAATAATTTCATGTGAATAATAAAGAAGACTGCCAGTATGTTTCAGATTCTGAGCAAGAAGACAGTGAGTATAATTCATATCTGGAACAACAACGAGGAAGTGGGTGTGATTCACATTTGGAATCCGATCCTTCAATAGTTACATATTTTTCTATGGGAAGGAATGCATATGAATCTTATGATCATTTTTCATAACATTTTGAGCATGAAGTAGTGGTTGATTGCATAGATAACTATATGTTCTTGGTTGATCATAGTTGTGATGCTTTAAATCTTGTTGTACCATTATCTTATGATCATTTTTATGAAGGAGAGACTGCAATTGTTGGTGATCAAGAGTTGGTTTCAAAAGAACAAGGATTTCATTTATTTGCAAGCAGAGAGGCATTTACAGAGGAGCAGCCTGGTCCTCTAAAAGAACCAGATTTATGTCATGTTATTCATGATCATGTGGCCATATAAATGGAGTCGTATGTTTAAGATTTTCTGAAATTTTCAAATGGAATTATTTCACCGATACTCACAGGTGAGTATGGTTTCATGAAAGATTTCCAATACCAAACTATACTGCCTTTTCCTTTATTCATTAAGGAAAAGCATTGGGTGGAAATCAACCATCCTGGACCCGCAAAAGACATAGAGAAACATGTAAAGGAGGAGCTACATGGGCAGTTTATCTCCTATCCAGGACCTGTAAACAAGCAAATACAACCTGGCATCAACCGACCCATATCAACTCTCTACCCACTTGAGAACATCAAATGACAGGTGAGCCACAATGAAGGACACGAGTTAATTTCTTACCAGTTGAGCTTTCCTGATTACAAATTTTGTGACCTTGTGGGGTTATATATGGAGTTGTGTTTTCCAAAATCATTGAAGCCTACATAATTATTCATCTTATCGTCATTTTGGTGTTTGGTCAGTTTTCCAAGCCATGTTCTCGTTCTTCTATCATACCTCCCTAGATTTTTATGGATCATCTATAGTGAAGTGAAGAAGAGTTATATTACCAGACAATCTGGGTGGCTATGGTGGAAGTTTTCTTTCACATAGTGCGTTGTAAAAGTTAGTTAGCATAGGATTGTACATAAATAAGCTCCTTCTGGAGCCCATGTGTTTGTTTTTGTTTTAGTAGAGTAGTGTACATATCTCCCAGTTTTCTTCAACAAAATTTTTGATCTAGACTCCATAGCCCAATAGCTAGGGCACTAGAACTACGCGTTCTTGGCAGCTCGGAGGGAACATGCTATCCCTTGTGGAGACAAATATTATCACATAGGGTTTTCAAGATTTGTATGGGTGTGTTTTGAATACCTAAGTTTGTACTATTTCCCTGTCTTTCTCTCTTTCGTGGGCCATGTCTTAAATTTTTCCCTTCGACTAGAAAAGTTGGTTTTGTTCGCCCCTTTTTGTTTAAAAGACCTGGTTTTCCTTGATATATTACTTGAAAAAGTCTCATCCTGAAGCCTTTATGTTTTCCTGTAAAGATGAACAACCATCTCCTTTTGTTTCAATCACTCATCCTATTGTTTTCCCAAGCCCCTATCTAGTTGTCCAAGTCTTTGTTTACATAGGCAACAACAACAGACTCAAAGCATGACACTTAGAGCGGTTTGTTCTTGACCTGAATCAAGCAAAAAGGAAGGTTCAACTTTCAACAGAGGGAATTCCATGTGGAGTTTAGATTAGCGGCTCGCAGGCATTCAAAATATTAAAGTTGCATGACGTATAGCACCGGAGCAAAAGGCTCGAAGAGAGCATGAGTCATTGATATTTAAAGGGACAAGTGGCAATTGATCCAAGTGTTCAGGGAAATAAGCTTCAGGAGTTTCGAAGTGAGAAGTGTGTGAAATTACCGAAGAGTCGAAGCCCGAATTCCCGAAATAATCTGAGCCATCCAAAGCTGAGGACGCATGGAGGCAGATCCCTCGCTTCGGAGTTTGGCACTCCAGAGAATTGTGGGAGTTAAACATTGTAAAGTGTCAAAGTGCCCGAAGTCCCAAAGGCCCGAAGTGAATCTGATTCATCGATCAGTAAGAGACACGTGTCAATAGATCGAAAACTCCAGGTAAAAAGGCATGGAAGAGTAAGCGAGATTTGAGCTTTGGTTTTCCCCCAGCCTGAAGACCCAAAGTGGATATCGACCATCCAAATCTAGAATGCACGCGTCATTAGAGATGTCACTCCGGGAGTTTTAAAATGAGAAAAGCATCGAAGTCCTGAAGGCCCCAAAGCCCTGAATCCTGAAAGCAACAGAAGTCGTCTGATTCAGAGGGACGTGTGGCACCAGGTCCAAGAATTCACAGTTTCATGAATCCAAGGTTTTATCATGGAGCACGGTGTAAGTTTGTGAAAGACGAAATCCCAAAGAGCCTTTTTGTATATGAGTGCCAAGTTATGGCCTGAGGTCGCATGCAGGATGGAGCGATGGAGAGGAGTTGCGCCAAAGGCCGAAAGAGCCCGTATTGGTCACAGAAGAAGATTTGCATGGCCTCGAGGTGTGAGGATTGACTCAAAGAAGTCGTGGGCACTGCCTGGAACATTCATGGTTGTTAGGCCTCGTCCTGATCCTGATGAAGGTAGTTAAGGAAAATGGGGGTGACAATTCAGACCTCGTCTCACCCCATAAATGGAAAGCATACTAAGAATGGTCGTGGGGGGAGATTGTCGATCCGAAGTTTCCCGAGAGATGGATTTTCCTGCAAATCACATAACTAAGTCGGGCCCGCATCTGAAATAAGAAGGCCTGCACAAGATGACAGAGTAGGCGACGACTGGAAAATTTGAATGCAGGGGTCCGATCACATTCCTGGTGGTTGCAAGATTTTTAGTATATATAGGAAGTTTTGATATTTTGTTAAGGTGGAATGGTTGAGCTAGGCTCCCTGCTATTATAATTTTTTCATTGTCATTTCCATCACCACCTCTACACTTTTCTCACCAAAGTCATCCTCCTTCTCACCTTTACTCCAACTTACTAGCTAAAGTTGATCCAAGACCTCAATTGCTTGCACATACTAGTCCATATTTCTGAGTTAGAATGTTATTTTCATTGATTCTTCTCCATTTGGCCTCTTAAAACTCATTTACATTTACTGTATAAACTGATGGGTACTGGGCTTACCTCTTATGCAATCTGAGGGTGACTTCTAGTGCAAACATTTCTGGCGTCGTTGTCAGGGAACGAATTGAAGACATTTCCCTGGGATAGAACAACAAAGAGCTTTGGATCCTGAAGGTGCATCAGATATTGGAACCATTGAAGATTGGAGTTTGCACCTGGTGACTCCACAATCAAAGAATCCACTAGGGAGGACCCTGTTGACAGAAAGATGACCATACTGAAGGGGAAGACCAGGTATCAGTTTATGAGATTTCTTCATGAAATATTGTTTTTCTTTATCAACTCATTTCTCTCTTTCCCTTTACATATAAAAAGGATTATCCTTTGCTTTGTCTATTCAGATGATAATAAGACTTCCTTTATTTATCAATCCTTGGAAGAAGAAGACATTCCCTCTTTGTGTGTTGTAGATGTTGATCTTGTGTCTTGTCCTCAGCCTATTCATAAAAGTGAGATTTGTATTGGATTTCCTTGTGAAATTGATCACCCTTGCAGCTTTGAGGGGGTTGAAAATGATTCAAATCCTTCTCAGATCTCATTGCCTTCCGTTATTACTGTGGAGCTTGTCCATCTTCTTGTTAAACCTCATATTCAACCCACCAGTTTTTAAGATAAGATTAGAGACAAGATGTTTAAACCTTTAAGGATTCCACTTGACCTTCATCCTTATCCTCTTTATTTGTTTGAGTATCTTCCTCGATTTTCTAGCTAGGATCATGTTACAGCTGAGAGGCACTTGGAGGACTTTGAGAACTTTGTTCATCAGTTTGAGATTGTTCATGAGGATGTTACCATGAGGTTTTTCACACATTCTTTGTCTGGAGATGTTGTTGTGTGGTTTAAATGTTTGGGAGCTGGTTCTATTAGTTCTTGGATCGAGCTATGCAAATTGTTTTTAAAGTGTTGGGGTGAGAACAAGTCCCTTGATTAGTATTGGTTTGAGTTTAATGACTTGAGGAGAGGGGAAGAGGAAGCCTTGGATTTCCTCAACAAGAGGTTTTACAGTGTTTATCATAGTATGTCTATGGAGATTAGACCCACAAAGACTGTTGCCATGGTGTACTATGTCATGGCTCAACATCCAGAGCTTGTCCTTCTCTTGAGAGAAAGGAAATATTCATCCTTAATACACCTATTTGAAGATGATGAAGAAGTCAAAGAGAGCATCAAGGCTAGTAGGGGGGTTCATATGCAATCATGTCTTGAATCATTTAATGTGAATAATAAAGAAGATTGCCAATATGTTTCAGATTCCGAGCAAGAAGACAATGAGTATAATTCAGATCTGGAAAAACAACGAGGAAGTGGGCGTGATTCACATTTGGAATCTGACCCTTCAATAGTTGCATATTTTTCTATGGGAAGGAATGCATATCAATATTATGATCATTTTTCATAACATTTTGAGCATGAAGTAGTGGTTGATTGCATAGATAACTATATGTTCTTGGTTGATCATAGTTGTGATGCTTTAAATCCTGTTGTACCATTATCTTATGATCATTCTTATGAAGGAGAGACTGCAATTGTTGGTGATCAGGAGTTGGTTTTGAAATAACAAGGAGGTCATTTATTTGCAAGCAGAGAGGCATTTACAGAGGAGCAGCCTGGTCCTCTAAAACAGCCAGATTTATGTCATGTTATTCATGATCATGTGGCCATATACATGGAGTCATATGTTTAAGATTTTCTGAAATTTTCAAACGGAATTATTTCACCGATACTCACAGGTGAGTATGGTTTCATGAAATATTTCCAATACCAAACTATAAAGCCTTTTCCTTTATTCATTAAGGAAAAGAATTGGGTGGAAATGAACCATCCTGGACCCGCAGAAGACACAAAGCAACATGTAAAGGAGGAGCTACATGGTCATTTTATCTCCTATCCAGGACCTGTAAACGAGAAAATACAACCTGGGATCAACCGACCCATATCATCTCTCTACCCACTTGAGAACATCAAATGACAGGTGAGCCACAATGAAGGACACGAGTTAATTTCTTACCAGTTGAGCTTTCCTGATTACAAATTTTGTGACCTTGTGGGGTTATATATGGAGCTGTGTTTTCCAAAAGCATTGAAGCCTACATAATTATTCATCTTATTGTCATTTGGGGGTATCGTCAGTGTTCCAAGCCATGTTCTCATTCTGCTGTCATACCTCCCTAGATTTTTATGGATCATCTATAGTGAAGTGAAGAAGAGTTATATTACCAGACAATCTGGGTGGCTATGGTGGAAGTTTTCTTTCACATAGTGTGTTGTAAAAGTAAGTTAGCATAGGATTGTACCTAAATAAGCTCCTTCTAGAGCCCATGTGTTTGTTTTCGGTTTAGTAGAGTAGTGTACATATCTCCCAGTTTTCTTCAACAAAATTTTTGAGCTAGACTCCATAGCCCAATAGCTAAGGCACTAGAATTGCGCGTTCTTGGCAGCTCGGAGGGAGCATGCCATCCCCTGTGGAGACAAATGTTATCACATAGGGTTTTCAATATTCGTATGGGTCTGTTGTGAATACCTAAGTTTGTATCATTTCCCTGTCTTTCACTCTTTCGCGGGCCATGTCTTAAATTTTTCCCTTCGACTAGAAAAGTTGGTTTTGTTCGCCCCTTTTTGTTTAAAAGACCTAGTTTTCCTTGATATATTACTTGAAAATGTCTCAACCTGAAGCCTTTATGTTTTCCTCTAAAGATGAACAACCATCTCCTTTTGTTTCAATCACTCGTCTTATTGTTTTCCCAAGCCCCTATCTAGTTGTCCAAGTCTTTGTTTACATAGGCCACAACAGCAGGCTCAAAGTGTGACACTTAGAGTGGTTTGTTCTTAACCTGAATCAAGCAAAAAGGAAGGTTCAACTTTCAACAGTAGGAATTCCATGTGGAGTTCATATTAGCGGCTCGTAGGCATTCAAAATATTAAAGTTGCACGAAGTATAGCACTAGAGAAAAAGGCTCGAAGAGAGCATGAGTCATTGATATTTAAAGGGACAAGTGGCAGTTGATCCAAGTGTTCAGGGAAATAAGCTTCGGGAGTTTCGAAGTGAGAAGTGTGTGAAATTACCGAAGAGATGAAGCTCAAATTCCCAAAATAATCTGAGCCATCCAAAGTTGAGGATGCATGGAGGCAGATCCCTCGCTTCAGAGTTTGGCACTCCAGAGATTTGTGGGAGTTAAAAATTGCAAAGTGTCAAAGTGCCCGAAGTCCTAAAGGCCCAAAGTGAATCTGAGTCGTCAATAAGTAAGAGACACGTGTCAATAGATCGAAAACTAAAGGTAAAAAGGCATGGAAGAGTAAGCGAGATTTGAGCTTTGGTTTTCCCCCAGCCTGAAGACCCAAAGTGGATATCGACCATCCAAATCTAGAATGCACGCGTCATTAGAGATGTCACTCCGGGATTTTTAATTCAGGAGTTTTAAAATGAGAAAAGCATCGAAGTCCCGAAGGCCCCGAAGCCCTGAATCCCGAAATCAACAGGAGTCGTTCAATTCAGAGGGACGTGTGGCACCAGGTTCGAGAATTCGCAGTTTCATGAATCCAAGGTTTTATCATGGAGCACGGTGTAAGTTTGTGAAAGACGAACTCCTGAAGCGCCTTTTTGTATATGAGCGCCAAGTTATGACCTGAGGTCGCATGCAGGATGGAGCGATGGAGAGGAGTTGCGCCAAAGGCCAAAAGAGCTCGTATTGGTCACAAAAGAAGATTTGCATGGCCTCAAGGTGTCAGGATTGACTCGAAGAAGTCGTGGGCACTGCTTGGAACATTCATGGATGTTGGGCCTCGTCCCGATCCTGATGAAGGTAGTTAATGAAAATGGGGGTGACAGTTGAGACCTCGTCTCACCCCATAAATGGAAATCATATTGAGAATGGCCGTGGGGGGAGATTGTCGATCCGAAGTTTCCCGAGGGATGGATTTTCCTGCAAATCACATAACTAAGTCGGGCCCACATCTGAAATAAGAAGGCCTGCACAAGATGACAGAGTAGGCGACGACTGAAAACTTTGAATGCAGGGGTCCGATCACATTCCTGGTGGTTGCAATATTTTTAGTATATATAGGAATTTTTGATATTTTGTTAAGGTGGAATGGTTGAGTTAGGCTCCCTTCTATTGTAATTTTTTTATGAAGAACACTGGTTCTTTGGTTAGGTCTTGATTTGAGAATTCTTGATTAATGTATGTCATCTTTCTTACTCCATCTTATTTGCCTCTGATACCGAGAGAGTTCATGATTGAATGATTCACATGGATTTTTTTTACTGTATTATGATGAATGTTTGATTACAGTGTTGTTATGATTTCTTTTAGTTTCCTTGAAATTTGAATCCAAGAGGATCTTGTGTTTAAGTTTTTCTTCCTTAGGCTACTGGAAGGCCTAATGTTCATGGAAAACTTCTACACTTTTCTCACCAAATTTTTCCTCCTACTCACCTTTAATCCAACTTACTAACTGAATTTAATCCAAGACCTGAATTGCTTGCACATACCAGTCCAGATTTCCGAGTTAGAATGTTATTTTCATTGAATCTTCTCCATTTGGCCTCTTAAAACTCATTTACATTTACTGTGTAAACTGATGGGTACTGGGCCTACCCTCTATGTAATCTGAGGGTGACTTCTAGTGCTAACAACTAGAACTCCTTCACTTCCATGAGGGAGGAATTAGATATGAGAAGATTGTAACTATTGTAATTCGGGGAGAAATTCCCTAAGCTAGATAATTGGAAACAAGAGAGGTTCACGAAAGTCATCCCTGAGATATACCGGTATTTGGGAGCAATGCAAGAGTCCTTGGAGAAAATACAAGAAGCTATCCAAGAGCACAAGAAATCCCCTTACATTGTCACTGCGAAATTTAGTGCCATGATAGAGGAAAGCATGGTAAATTCACCTTCAAAGACGCTTTTTCAATACACCTTTGATGACTTTGAAAATCACACTAGAGGCATTGGTTCCAATCTCATGGAGAAAATGGGCTATGATAGCCAAGTGATAGGGAAGGAAGGCCAAGGGATTAATATCCCCATTGTAGATCAATAGAGGCCCAAGCATGAAGGCCTATGATTCAATGCAAAAGAAGCCAACACAAGTGAAAATCAAATGGCCTTAATCAAGGTAAGAGGAACTAAAAAATAATCCATTCCCATGGAGGAAAAGGAAACTAATAAAGGAGTGGGCAACAATCCACTCAAATATTCT
The DNA here is from genome assembly GCA_009831015.1 of Picea engelmannii. Classification (NCBI taxonomy): domain Eukaryota; kingdom Viridiplantae; phylum Streptophyta; class Pinopsida; order Pinales; family Pinaceae; genus Picea; species Picea engelmannii. Next base: position 276,138 of record ML783310.1, on the reverse strand, counting down.
TGTAGAATCTTGGAAGATGTCAACAAAGAGATAATTTACCCATCCAAATCTTCTCCAAATCTTTGCGAACGAAGAAACTAAGATGGAAAGCATCATCACAAACCAAAGGGTGAGTGCAAGCTAATTATGGTCCCTCATGACGCGTTAGTGGCAATGCAAACTTAGAAAAACAACAATCTGTTAATTTGGAATTATTATTCAATGTACCTTTACAATGAATTTGAATATGGTGTAAGAAGATGAAATGTAGGAAACTGAATTAGATTTCTGAATATATAACTCTTATTCACAGACATTGTGAATAAATAGGTCAAATTTGTTTTTTTCTAACAGTGGTATCGTATTTTTCCAACAAAATATAAGGTATATGTTTTTGTTCATGCAAGTGTTGAGTATATTAACGATGAAATTTCGTTCCAAAAACTTGTATACCTGTAGAGAACCCATTTTTCTTGTGCTATATATATATATTAGAAATTTTAAATATTTATTTTTAAATTATCAAAGTCAACATATGCATGAAATTACAACGTCGTTTGTACATGCATGTTAAGACGGTCTTAACATGATCAAAACAATTTATTTATTTTTAGATCGTAGGCATTGATCTCCTCTAGTGTTGGAAATAACTCATTTGAGAAATGGTTAAGCTGAGAAAAAGTTATAGCGGAAATAAGAGAGGTATGTATTCTAGGATTTTGATATATGTGAAGACAAAAATAGATTAAAAACAATAAACAATATCAATTATATATATATATATATATATATATATATATATTTGAAATCTGCATAATCGACTCTATCTATGTCTGTAGTTTTGTCAACAACTGAATTGTTTAGCCTATAGAAAAATAACGTCAAAGACAAAAATATAGAGGGGTATTCACAAAAATGGAGGTTTTTATCAATTTTCATACTGAACCACTAGGTTTGTCATCCCAAACCTAAATCTAAGCCAACTAAAGCATCATACACCTTGTCAATCCCGCCCAAAAAAATTGAATTCAAAATAACATGTGTGAATTCTTAATAGCGTGCATGCGCTCTAGGAACGTGCACGTGCACTAGCAACATGCACACGCTCTAGGAACACAGACACACTCTTATAAATCATTTCCCTCTCTATCTCTCTCCTCCCTCTCCTGCATCTACCCCACCCCCCCGCTCTCTATCTCCCTCTCACTCTTCCTCTCTACCCCCTATATATCTCCCTCTCTCTCTCTCTTAGACATGGTATGACCTAGACATGGCAAGACTTAGACATCACAAGGAATGGAAAGACCTATACCTAGAACTTACCTTGACATGCCTTAGACTCTTTCTCTCTCTATCTCTCTCTCTTTTCTCCTTTGTCCCTCAATCCCATCTCTCTTCCACCTCTCTTCCACCCTTTCTCTTTCTCCTCGTTGTTAATCTTAGTGTCACTCTCTCTTCCCCTCTTTCTCTCTCTATTCCCCCTCTCTATCTCCCTTTGTATCCCCCCCTTCCTCTCATTATCTCTCTACCCTCCCTTCTATGCCTCCCTTTCTGCTTCCTTCCTCTCACTATCCCTCTCTCTACCCCCCCTCTTTGTATTCCTATCCTCCCTTTCACACTCTATCTCTACCCCTCCTATTTTTCTTTCTCTCCCCCCCCTCCTCCCTCTTTGTCTCTACCCCTCCTCTTTTTCTTTCTCTCCCCCCCTCTCATGCTCTCACACACTCTCTCTCGCCCCCCCCTCATCCCTCTCTCTCTCTCCCCTCCTACTATTTATCCTCTATATCTCCTACATCTTCCCCTCTCTCCAACATTTACCTCTCTCTCTACCCACCTCTATTTTCCTCTCTCTCCCTCTCACACTCTCACACACTCTCTCTACTTTATAAAATTCCACTAACCAACCTCGTAACTACTTTTGGTCTCTATAATAATGAGGGTTCACCACTTATTACAATGAAAACTAACTAATGACCAATTACAAGGGGTTAGGGACGGATCCTAATAGAAGCCCGAGTGCATGAAGAGTTATAACACAAAACTAAGAGGTCATTGGTGGAAATGTGAACAACTACAACAAGAAACATACAAGTCATTTGAGGAAGCCCGCATGTGCGAAGAAATATAGTGTGCAACAAAACGATTGTTGTATGAAACTCATAGGCATGAAGAGTTATAGTGTGAAGAACATAAGGGAATGGAAGAATGAAAATTCAAGGAACTATGATGCATGACACAAATATAAATGCAGCCCAACAGTTACTATGGGGGTGAATCAGAAAACCAAGTGATTTCTTGCATTATTTCCTTGAGTTATTAAGTGATCCTAAAGTTGCACAAAAATTGACCCACATGTTAACGATATGTATTGGGAAATAGGAGACAACTATAACTATTTTCACCTAGGTACCAAAATGATACGTCTATCAAGTGCAGATACAAAATCACACAGGAAGATAATTCAAGATGACAATTGAGCTTGGAATCTATGAGATAGACAATGTCATGTTGGACTTGGGATCCGATGTGAAAATGTTGTTGAAGCAATCTTGGGAGATGATGGGTAAACCAAAATTGGTGTGGTCCCTAATTCAACCAAGGATTTCCAACCAATATAAAATCTATGCTATTGGTAGGTTGGAACAAGTAGAAGTGAACATTAACAGGGGAAATACTAAAGAAAACTTTGAGGTGATTGAGAGCATGGATGATTCAGACCCCTATCAATATCTACTTGGTATTAATTAGGAATTTGATAACAATCTAGTTCTAAACCTAAAGCAATGATGTATGGCCTTTGAGACAAACACCTTGCACATTATTACGTAGTTGGATCCAAATGAGGGGAAAAAATACAACAAGCTCGTGGATGAAGATGTGTAGAGTTTGATCATAGAAAACATATACAACATCATGGGGCACAAAGAATATTATGTGAATCCAACAAGCTGATGCAAACCCCCTCCCTCACCCGAGGTCCACTCAACCTCATGGACTAGGATCATTCAAAATATGGAGCTGAAATGGCTCTTCAGTCCCTGCTGAGCCCCAAAAATACTATACACAGTTCCTTAAATTCCTTCCTCGTTTCTCAAAACAACTAGTGATGATCCACTGTGTAGCCTTGGGTTGAAACTGTGGCCCAAACTATCCTTTAACTTTGATTTCAAAATTCGGCCTCTAGCCCCCCTTCTTTCAGCCAAAATCTCCTATGACCGTGGTCTATGACCAAGCACCAAGCCAACAGGCGCTTAACTCGGCTCACCTAGGTCTAATTGCTACGAAGTGTTGAGGCTCTGAACATCCATATCTGACACTATGTGTCCTTTTCAAATGGACGGTTGGGACGGGCTCCAACCCTTGGGACTTCAAGAGTCCTCGATACTCTACACCATGTTCTCCCTGAACCCCGAACTAACGAAATGGTAGATCTATGCTCCACGTGTCCTTTCTCGATCAACGACAAAGATCTACTCTGTCTCTTGGCTCTTCAGGAGTTAGCACACCTCCTTAGCCAATTTCCTTCAGAGTACTATACCTCCGGACCTAAGGATCCGTTGACATGCATCCTGGCTGACAGACGATGGAGATGAGCCTCGTTGTTCGAAACTTCAGGAGCCTTGAGAACTCCTGCCACAACACTTCCTTCCTCCCAGACTCTAGGATATGATGGCTTTATGTATCTTGCGCCTAGATCTGATGGACAATATTTTTCCTTCTCCTCTGCACCCTCCTCCCACTAGACTTTGATCCGACAGTCGAGATCTCCTCCCGCTGCCAATCCAACAATGATGTAGCTTTCTCCTTTTTTCTTGGATGTTCTTTTCTTTCTATGAAGGGATTTCTCAAATTTTAGAAGGCTTAACCTTTGATGCTTCTCCTGCAGGGTTGTCTCCTTGGCCTCTGCTTGCGTTCTTGAAAAACACTACTCCTTTTTAGATTTCTTCAACACTTCATATGAAGTGTGGGTGCACACTTGCGTTTCTATGAAACTTGGAACTTGAAACATTCCCTTCCTCTTCTCATTGTGCAGAGACTCTATGCACAACTGCACTATCTCTCCTGAGATTATAATTTCTCAAACTTCTAAGGGTCTCAACCCTTTTCCCTTTAACAATTTCTTGTGCCCTCCTGGCACCTTGATGCTCTTCCTCTGGAGATCAGACTTAAATATTTTAGAAAATATTTATGTGCATTTCTTGCACTTGCCTTCCTTGAGACTTCACACTATCTCTTATGAACAAATGAGCCTAAAAAGAGTCCTCCCTCACACTCCTTGAGTGGCTCTACACACTCCTTTCACTTACCTTCTTCAGCTGAGATTTTACAATTCACTAAGTGTAGGAGCACTCCTTGTGCTCACTCTCAGATTATTCAACAAATTTGTTGTGCCCACCTGGAAGTCTACTTACATAACTCATGCTGAGTCCTTGCACACTCTTTGTGTTTGCTCAATGCACTCCTTGCAGAGCCTTCTCCTTAGAGTATTCAATACTCCGGTGTGTCTCCTTTAGACTGCTCAAAAACTCTGATGTGCACTCTTTGCACTACTCCTTCTAAGCTTTAGAATTTTTTTGGTGTGCCCACCTAGAACACTCTTCTTTGAACTGGAGACAGATTTTGAAAGACACTCGCATTGGCTTCACAGAGTATTTCAATTACTCTGGTGTGCACTCCTTGCACTATCCTAAGAGCCCATAACACTCATAAAACTACAGATATAGAAAAGTATATCTACTCTTTGCAAATGGAAACACATACACATCTATGGAATTCATAATCATACATACGACATCCAGTAACAAAAATTCACATAAACATATAAAAACCTCACGAACAGGAAACATTTCTCTTTGTATTAATCTGAATGGTTATGTACAATGTTTACAATGACGAGACTGCAACAAAGTCTTAGTTGTTCTCCTCTCCTCTCCTGAGCTCTCTAATTATCTCTCCACAACTTCTCCTACTTTTTTTCCTCATGAATTTCGATACAAGAGATTTTTACAAAAGAGGGGCTCCTCGAGCCTTCCCTCTAGCTACCTACTCTCATTGAATTACATTCAATTAACATCTAGTCCAAATTGGATCTAGATCCACCTAACTATCAAACATTAATGGAGACACTACATATCACAATAACTCAACCTGAACAAAGAAAGTGGCTCGGCTCTGCTTGAGCCTTCAACCTTAATTAACATTTAATTACATTACAAATTTTAAATTTAGATTCAAAATGAGAGGATTGGTGCCTCAATTCCTTTGGAAATTGTGCCTCCTTGTGCGTTGATGCGCTGTCTTGATGGTGCTTGATGAGTTGGATCAATGCTCATGCATCATACTCCCATGCTGGAAAAAATCATGAGTTCCTGCTAATATCTCCCCTACTACTAAGGATGAAATCCTCTAGGGTCCCATACTTCACTTTGGAGCTATCCATATGCTCATCGTCTTTGTTACTGTTGTTGCTACAGGTTCTCCCTTGATCATATTTATTTCATTGTTGGCTTCCTTTTCTGTTGCTTCCAACATCAACCTCCATATATCCTCTATCACTCTATCCAACTGGTCTATTGGTTGGGTCCTCCTTTACAATCCGATCTATTGCATCTTTTCTTCATCATCCAATTCCAACTTGACCTGTTGGATGCACTGAGTGTGCGCGATTACCCTTTCCTCGAGGGCCTCCATTTCTTTATACAGATCAATGGTCAGATCAATCTGAAATCCCATGTTGTTTTCATCTCTTGTGGCACTGACCTGCCACTCCACTGCAGGTCCAAATTATGCATACATCCTACTGAGCTACTTCTCAATGATATCCTCTACCAGTTCTCCCTTTGTTATCTCATGTGCTTGTGATGGTACAAGTTTAGCTTCATCTAGCTGATCCTCATATTGGAATTCCTCTTCATCCTTCACATCTAAATCCCTCTGGTGGTCTTCTTTTGTGCCCGGATTGTCCAACCAGACCTCCATCACCTTAAACTCTTCCTCCCACTAAGTGAGCATATGATCTGAATGCTCCTCTTCTTATTCCATAATCTGGGAAGATGTCAATGTCTACTCCTTCTCCTCCTGGACAGTCTTGGCTGGTTGTCTCTCCTCTTCTGCACCTTCAACATGTGCATTGGCTTCTACTAGGCTGCTTGGCAAGAATATTCTAATTCCTCCAATGATCAAAATGTTTCTCTGATCCCCCTCCTCTGTTAGCACTTCTTTCTGATCTGAACTCTCCTCTCATTTCATGAGACTTTCATACAATCTCATCTTCATTTCTACTATCACTCCTTGTTGATATGAACTCCTTTCGGAGATCCTGAGACTTTCATACAGTCTAACTCCACCCTCCTTCTTTCCTACCTAGAAACTTGAGGTTTCGCACCTGCCCTCCTAGCAGTATATGAGATCTTCAACTGATCTCATCTCATTTCCCACCTAGAAATATGAAAGTTCCCTTCTTCCCTCCTAGAACCCTACGATATTTCTTCTTGATCCCTCTTAATTTCCCTCCTGGAAATCTACATTACAACCTCTGCCCACCTATATGTGTATGAGATATTCAGTTTATCTCACCTCCTCCTCACTATGGTTTTCTCCAACTTCTGGCTCACAATTGTAAGCCATCTCCTCTGTGGCACCGCAGTTTTCAATTCCCCTCATCCATCTCTTCAATACCTGTCGTTTCCTCTTAGAAACCAACTGTTGGACTAACCACTTCTCTTTTTTCTTCAAGGGACATTCATATCTCCAGTTTCCTCGCGCTTCTTACTGCATCTTCAACATCAGGCTGCCAAGCTCTTCTCTAATCTCTCAGAGCTCTTTGTCCAATTCCTCTTTTCTCACTTACTGGCGGTCTTCTCTCCGACCTCACCTCTAGCCTTCAATAGCCATTTCCCCCCCTGCCTCTAAGAACATGACTGGTTCTTCTAGCTCAACCCACCTGACTGTCTACTTTTCATGCTCTACAACTGAGAGCGCTACCGACTTCCTCCTATATCCCTCCCAAATATCTACTAACTGTTGCACACTTGCAAACAATTTTCACAAAGCATCAATACTCTCTCTCCATCCTCTCCTACCTTCTATCTGTAAACAAAATTAGGCTCTGATACCATTCGATGGTATCAGACAAAAACCTTTATTTTTCCTGCTGCCTAGAAGAAAATTTCAAATTCCAAAATCTCTGATACCACTTGATGGTATGAGGCTGAAAATTTCCTCCTGCTTGGTACCTGTAAACAAAAACAATCTCTAATACCACTTGATGCAGACCCCCTCCCTCACCCAGGGTCCACTCGACCTCCCGGTATAGGATCGTTCAAAAAATGGAGTTGAATCGGTTCTTTGGGACCTGTTGAGCCCCCAAAATCTTATACATAGGTCCTTAAATTCCTTCCCCATGCCTCAAAACAACTAGCGAGGATCCACCCTGTGGCTTTAGAATAAAACTATGGCCCACACTCTCCTTTACCTTTGATTTTAAAATTTGGCCCCTAGCCCCCCTTGTTTTGGAAAAAATATCCTATAACCGTGGGCTGTGACTGAGCTCCAAGCCAACATGCCCTTAACTCGACGCTCTAGAGTTTCAAGCTCCGGAGCTTTGGGCTTCGACTGTTTTCACCTTCAATTTTTTTTTTATCTCTCGGACTGTCGAATTGGCGAAGCCTCGAACTGCCGAATGGGATCAATGGTTTTCACTCGCCCCTTGATATCAATGACCCACAATACTTTGAGGCTTCGGGCTTCGAAAAATTTCAAAGCGACACACCTCACTTCTTCTGAAGTGTTGGTCTACCGAACAACAACACCGACATATCAATGCTTCTCTGTCTCGTAGTGGACAATGGTCCTTATGGGCTCCAAGACTCCGAAGCTCAGAGGTTTTTACTGCATTGCACCTTAAATTTCCCAGAGTGATGAAATATGAAGTGTGGGATCTCCTGCCACATGTCCCTCTATGATTCGATAGTTGAGAGAGACTCTAGCCTTTTGGCTTCCGGGAGTCCTCGCCCTAAACTACCTAAGTCTCAAATCTTCTAGAGTGTCAAACCTTTAGATCATAGGATCTGATTAGACATGTCCATCGAGATCGATGGTGGGGATGGACTCTGATCTTTGAAGCTTCAGGAATCCCCTCAATACTGCACCTTGATTTCTCTAGAGCATCGGACCTTCAAACCTCCAAGTCTTCTACCACGCATCCTCTGCTTATCGACGGTGAGGATCTACTTCAACTCTTGGCCCTTTGGGAATTATCGACTCACATAGGTCTAATTCCTACGAAGTGTTGAGGTTCCAAACTTCCATATCTGATTTCATGTTTCCTTTTCAAACGGACAGGTGGCACGGGCTCCAGCCTTCGAGACTTTGAGAGTCCTCGATACTCTGCACCCCGTTCTCCCCAAACCTTGAACTAATGGAATTGAAAATCTATGATCCATGTGTCCTTTCTCGATCAATGACTGACATCTACTCCATCTCCTGGCTCTTTAGGAGTCCACACACCTCCTCAACCAATTTCCTTAGGAGTACTATACCTCCATACCTAATGATCCATTGACACACGTCCTGGCCGACGAACGGTGGAGATGAGTTCCATTGTTCAAAACTTTAGGAGCCTTGAGAACTCCTGCCAAAACACTTCCTTTCTCCTGGACTCCAAGATATGATGTCTTTCTGTAGCGTGCACCTAGATCCGACAGATGAGATTTTTCCTTCTCCTCTACGTGCTCCTCCATCCACTGGACTCTAATCCGATGGTCCAGATCTCCTCCTGTTGTCGATCCAACGTTATTGTATCCTTCTCCTTTTTTCTTGGCTGTGATTTCTTTTCGATGAAGGATTTTCTCAAAAATTTGAAGGCTTAATATTTGATGCTTCTCTTGCAAGGTTGTCTCCTTGGGATCTGCTTGCGTTCTTGAAAAATGCTACTCCTCCTGATATTTCTTCAACACTTCAGATGAAGTGTGGGCACACACTTCCACTACTTTGAAACTTGGAACTTGAAAGGTTCCCTTCCTCTGCTCGTTGCACAGAGACTCTGTGCACAACTACACTATCTCTCCAAAGCTTATAATTGCTCAAACTTATAAGGGTATTTCCCCTTTTTCCCTTTAAAATTTTCTTGTGCCCTCTTGGCACCTCGACACTCTTCCTCCTGAGCTCAGACTTAAATATTTTAGAAAATAATTTTGTGTGCTTCTTGCACTTGTCTTCCTTGAGACTTCATACTATCTCTTCTAAACAAACGATCCTAAAAAAAATCCACCCTATCACTCCTTGCATGCCTCTACGTACTCCTTGCACTTACCTTCTTCAGCTGATCTTTTACACTTCCCTAAGTGTAGGAACACTCCTTGTGCTTTCTCTCAGAGTATTCAACAACTATGTCGTTCCCACCTGGCAGTATCCTTACAAAACTCAAGGTGAGTGCTTTCGCACTCCTTGCACTTGCTCAATGCACTCCTTGCAGAGCCCTCTCCTCAGAGTATTCAATAAATTTGGTGTGTCTCCCTCAGAGTGTTCAACAACTCTGATGTGCACTCTTTTCACTACTCCTTATGAGCTTTAGAATGATTCTGGTGTGCTCACCTCGCACACTCTTCTCTGAAATCAAGACAAAGTTTGAAACACGCTCCTTTCGTTGGCTTCACAGAGTATGTAAATTACTTTGGTGTGCACTCCTTGCACAAACCTAAGATCCCATAACACTCATAAAAATATAGATATAGAGAAGCCTATATACTCCTTGCAAATGGAAATGTATATGCATCTATGACATTCATAATAATACAAATGACATCTAGAATTAAACATTCACATAAACACATAAAAACCTCATGAACAGGAAAAAATGCTCTTTGTATTAATTTGAATGGTTTTGTATAATGTTTACAATGGCATGACTTCAAAAAAGTATCAACTATTCTCCTCTCCTCTCTTGATCTCTCTAATTCTCTCTCCACAACTTATCCTACTTTTTTTCCTCATGAATTTTGATACAAGATATTTTTACAAAAGAGGGGCTCCTCGAGCCTCTCCTCCAGCTACCTACTCGCATTGAATTACATTTAATTAACATTTATTTTGAATCGAATCTAGATCCACCTAATTTCCATCCATTAAAGGAGACACTACATATTACAATAACTCGGTCTGTACAAAGACAATGGCTCAGATTTCCTTAGCCTTCAACCTTAACTCACATTTAATTACATTAAAAATTTTAAATTTAGGTTCAAAATGAGGATTGGCGCTTCTCTTCCCTCAGAAATTTTTCCTCCTTGTGAATTGATGTGTTGGCTTGCTGGTGATTGATGAGCTGGAGCGATTCTCATGCATCACAAGCGATGGTGAATTTTGTTGGTTGTGGAGCCTAATTATCTTCTTGATTCAAAGGTGTTTTACTTTCAGCCATGTTTATACCCCATGAAGTATTTACACCCCATAAGTATGTACACTCTTCCACACGGTGGAGTGCAGAGGGGGGGTACCCCCTCTATGGGGTCCGGGGGGGCTATCCCCTTGGTTGGGGGGTCTGGGGGCAAGCGAGCCCCCAGCAGGGGTTTGGGGGCGAAGCCCCCGAAGGAAAAATTGCCTTGTAAATGTTTATTGTAATTTCATTGTAAGTCTGGACCGTTCATTATAAGGTCGCAGATCTAACGATAGAGATTATGTTAGGGTTTTTTTCCCTAGATGGAAACCCTATTTTAGGAGGGAAATGTATTGCGGCTATGGTTGATGGTGAATATTGTATTATGGGATAGGAGACTATGAGAGAAAGAAGAGGAAGTTACAACGGGTTTGTTGTAGGTTGTATCCCTTCATATGCTGGATAATAATAAAGGAAGGACCTATCAATTTCTCTGGTGAACGTAGCCCACACTGGGTGAACCACATAAATCTGTGTCTCTATTGTATTGTGTATATTCTGTGTTTTGTTTTCGCATTTTTTTTATTTTATTGCTCCACGGTCTTGTTTTTCTAACCACTGGTATCAGAGAGAAAGGTAACTTGCAGGAAAAGAGGGTTCCTGGTTCGAGTGGGAGCAATGTCGGAAGATGGAAAGTTTAGGGTCGAGAACTTTAATGGCCAAAACTACCAGTTATGGAAGATGCAAATGGAAGGCTATTTATATCAGAAGGATCTATTCCTACCATTAGGCAGAATAGCAAAGAAGCCGACAGCTACGAAGGACAAAGAATGGGATATTCTTGACAAAAAGGCTCTAGGAATGATACGACTAAGCCTGGAAGCGTCAGTGGATTTCAATATTTCCAAAGAAAAGATAATGAAGGGTTTGATGGATGCATTGGCCAAATTGTATGAAAAACCCTCGGCATCCAATAAGGTATTTCTAATCATTGAAGAGATTATTTAATATGAATATGTCAGAAGGTGGGTCTATTGCAGATCATTTAAATGATTTTAATACGGTTACTAATCAACTAAGTTCTATAAAAGTGGACTTTGATGATGAGGTCAGGGCTCTTCTAATCTTGTGCTCATTGCCAGAAAGATGGAACAACTTGGTCATGGTTATAGGTAACTCTGTCTCTCGTTCAAATACTTTAAAATTTGATGATGTTGTTGGTGTTATCCTTAGTGAGGAAATGCGAAGGAAAATCATAGGTTAGACATCAGGAAATGTATTGAACATGGAGAACATGGGAAGACAAAAGGATAGAGGAAAGGGTTTTGGGAACCGTGGGAATTCTAGGAAGGGAAGATCCAAATCCAGACTTGGAAAGATAGAGTGCTAGAAATGTGGGAAGAAAGGACATTTGAAGAAATACCGTAGAGCTCCAAATAAACAAAGAGATGGACAACAGGAGAGAAATCAGGACGCAAATGTAACAGGTGATGTGTTACAAGATGCTTTGATTCTTTCTGTAGATAATATTTATGAGTCTTGGGTAGTAGATTCAGGGGCTTCATTTCATGCCACACCCCATAGGAAACATTTTCTAGATTATGTTCAAGGTGATTTTGGACAGGTTCATTTGGGTGACGATGCACGATGAAAAATTGTTGGAATGGGAAAGGTAAAAATAAAGGAACGCAATGGAAACCAATGGTTGTTGAAAGAGGTAAGACATGTTCCAGATTTAAGAAAAAAACTTATTTCAACAGGGCAGTTGGCAAGTGAAGGTTGCATATCCATATTTACAGATAAGATGTGTAATGTCATCAAAGGATCATTGGTGGCAGTGACAGGAGAGAAGGTAGGTACATTGTATTTATGTACTGGTAATATTGACTCTTCTATCTCTTTAGCTTCTACAGGAGTGGATACAACACTGTGGCATCATAGGCTAGGACACATGAGTGAGAAGGGTATGCAGATACTTCACAAAATAAATTTTCTGCCAGATCTTAAACAAATTGATTTGGACTTCTGTGAGCATTGTGTTTATGGAAAACACAAGAGAGTCAGATTTCTCAGAGTTAGAAAAGAAAAGAAGAATGAAAGGTTAGAGCTTGTGCATACAGATGTATGGGGACTAGCTTAGGTATCATCTATTGGTGGCTCTCATTATTATGTTACTTTTATTGATGATGCAACTAGAAAAACTTGGGTTTATTTCATTTGACAAAAATCTGATGTTTTTGATACTTTTAAGAAATGGAAATCTTTGGTTGAGAATGAGACAGGAACAAGTTTGAAGTGTCTCAAATTAGATAATGGAGGTGAATATTGCAGCAAGGAGTTTGATGATTACTGTTCATACCATGGGATTCGTAGAGAGAAGACAGTTCCAAGAACACTACAAGAAAATGGTGTGTCAGAAAGGATGAACATGACAATCATGGAGCGTGCAAGGAGTATGAGATTGCATGTTGGTTTTCCCTTACAGTTCTGGGTATATGTTGTAGATACTACTATTTACTTAATAAACAGAGGACATTCAAGCTCTTTGGATGGTATAATTCCCGAGGAGGAATGGATAGGAAAAAAGGTAAACTATTCTTTTTTGAAAACTTTCAGTTGTGAAGCATTTGTCCATATTGATAAAGAAAATAGAACAAATCTTGAGTCTAAATCCAAGAAGTGTACATTTATTGGATACGGTTTTAATGATTTTGGTTATTGATTATGGGATTATGAAAATAACAAAATCATTAGGAGTAGAGATGTCATATTCAATGAGAAGGTCATGTACAAAGATCAGTTGCAAGGAAAGAAATAGGAAAAATAAAAACAAGAATACACAGTGCTTGATGAGATCACTGAAAACGGAATTCCAAAGGAACATGAAAATCAAAATGTACAACAATAGGAGCAGCAGGTACCTCAAACACCTGCAAGTGTTGTTAGAATATCTACCAGGTTAAGTATACCCCCTGAACGATACTCTCCTTCATTGTATTATTTATTGTTGACTGATTCTGGTGAACCAGAATGTTATGAAAAGGAAATGTAGGTAGACACCAAAAAGAAGTGGGAGCAAGGAATGAAAGACGAAATGGATTCCTTGGAAAATAACCAGACTTGGGACTTGGTTCAATTGCCTGTAGGAAAAAGAGAATTGCAGAATAAATGGGTTTACAAGTTGAAGGAAGAAGATGGAGGAGAAAAGAGGTACAAGGATAGACTTGCTGTAAAGGGGTTTGCACAAAAGAAAGGTATAGATTTTGATGAAATATTTTCTCCTATTGTTAAAATGACTTCAATTAGGACTATTTTAAGTCTTGTGGCAGTAGAAGATTTGCATCTTGAACAGTTAGATGTAAAAACAACTTTTCTCCATGGGGATTTGGAGGAAGAGATTTATATGCAGCAACCACAGGGGTATGAGGTCAAAGGGAAGGAGAATTTGGTATGCATGTTGAAGAAGAGATTGTATGGCCTAAACCAAGCTCCAAGGCAGTGCTATTTGAAGTTTGATAGGTTTATGACAGAACAAGGTTATAATAGATGTCATTATGATCACTGTGTTTATTTTAAAAGGCTAGAATATGGAAGCTTTATTATCTTTCTATTGTATGTAGATGACATGCTTGTTGCGGGGTCTAATATGTAGTATATAAATGTGTTCAAGAAGAAATTAGCCAATTCATTTCCGATGAAGGATTTGGGTGCTGCAAAGAAAATCCTTGGTATGAGAATAACAAGAGACAAGAAAAATCACAAACTGACATTGTCTCAGGGTGAGTACACAGAGAAGGTGTTGGAGAGGTTTAGAATGCAGAATGAAAAACCAGTT
>ML783310.1:242863-261899 GCA_009831015.1 Picea engelmannii | reverse complement strand
AGGGTCCCTTATTCATTAGCAGTTGGCAGCTTCATGTATGGAACGGTTTGCACAAGACCAAATATTGCACATGCAGTGGGAGTTGTGAGAAGGTATATGAACAATCCAGGTAAAGAACATTGCGAGGTAGTAAAGTGGATTCTCAGGTATTTTAGAGATATTGCTACTCATGAATTATGTTTTGGAGGTTCAAACACTTTTCTACAGGGATATGTTGATTCATATATGGCAGGTGGTAAAGACAGCAGGAGGAGCACCACAAGGTATGTTTTTACTATAGGTGGAACAACAGTAAGTTGGATTTAAAAATTTCAAAAGGTTGTTGCACTTTCAACAATAGAGGCAGAGTATGTTGCTGCTACAGAGGCTAGTAAAGAGATGATTTGGTTACAGAGGTTTATGGAGGAATTGGGAAAGAAGCAAGAGAATAATTGGTTGTACTGTGATAGTGAGAGTGGCATTCATCTTGCAAAGAACTCAACCTTCCATTAGAAGCTAAACATATACAGTTTAGGTACCACTTCATACGATCTGCCTTGGAAGATGGACATTTGAAGTTGGAAAAGATACACACTAGCCAGAATCCTGCAGACATGTTAACAAAGGGAGTAACTAGAGAGAAACTGAGTTCCTACTCAGTTTCAGTTGGTCTTCAAGAATGAAGATGAAGATGAGAAATTTGGCAGGTCCAAGAAGGTTCAGAGTCCATCATATACAACAACGGTGGAGTTGTTGAGATCAGTCTCCAAGTGGGAGATTGTTGGTTGTGGAGCCTGATTATCTTTTTGATTCAAAGGTCTTTTACTTTCAGCCGTGTTTATACCCCATGAATTATTTACACCCCAAAAGTATGTACACTCTTCCACGCGGGGGAGTGCAGAGGGGGGGTACCCCCTCTACGGGGTCTGGGGGCAAGCGGGCCCCCAACGGGGGTTTGGGGGCGAAGCCCTCAAAGGAAAAATTGCCTTGTAAATGTATATTGTAATTTCATTGTAAATCTAGATCATTTATTATAAGGTCGTAGATATAATGATAGAGATTATGTTAGGGTTTTTTTTCCCTAGATGGAAACCCTCTTTTAGGAGGGAAATGTATTGCGGCTATGGTTGATGGTGAATATTGTATTCCGAGATAGGAGACTGTGAGAGAAATAAGAGGAAGTTACAACGAGTTTGTTGTAGGTTGTATCCCTTCATATGTTGGATAATAATAAAGGAAGGACTTGGCAATTTCTCTGGTGGACGTAGCCCACACTGGGTGAACCATGTAAGTCTGTTTCTCTATTGTATTGTGTATCTTCTGTGTTTTGTTTCGGCATTTGTTTTATTTTATTTCTCCACGGTCCTGTTTTTCTAACAAATTTAGTTGGAGAAGTGTTTTATTCTATGACACAGATTCAAAAGATGACATGGATAAATGAAAGAACAAACTATATGAGCTATCAACCTAGAGATGTCCACGAATCACTAAAGAAATACGCCAGACTGGATCAAAATTTTGAGACCTACCAAGGTTTCAATTGGGGATGAAAATGGTAATAAGTTCTAATAAGGTACTGAAGAATACTATGTCGTGAGGGTATTCTATGCTCCCTATACCAATAGAACTCTCCAAACCACTAGATAAACCAAGAACGCAAAGCGCGACATCGTTCCATGGATTGTCTACTAGTCTAAATGAAAAGGTAGCATGACTTGAGGAAAACCCTGGGAGGGGATTATAAATAGGATCTAACTAAAGAAGAATCATGACACCTCTGGGTCGAATTGCACTACAATATCATCCTAGCATGAAATAAGGGTGTGCAGTGGACATGCATTGAGCAAGATTGGGATAGGACTTAGGGTAGAATAAACATAATAAATAACAAAATTAAGTTTGTTACCACAATAAATCAAAACATTATAGGTTGTACTCACGAGTGGATTTGGAAAATTAGAAAGGGATGACGGATTAAATATCCATTTACAACCCATGGAATGGAAAATATAGAAGTGAAAGTTGACTACCTAGATGCAGGCTAATATGACGACAAAGAGAAAAAATTGTTAGTGTTTGCACATGTGACAAGCGCATGGGAAATTAAAATCAGTTATGGAAATAATTCTCCATGCAATGAATAGTCATGACACTTGAAATCACCGACTAGTACATATGGGGTCAAACTTCGATGAAATATTATGATGATACAGATACAATTAATGTTATTGTACACAAATTTTACTAGGCTCCTCGATGTTCATCATAATTACGATTTTGTTCTCTATACGTTGAACTTCTGATGAAATTTTGTCAGAAGTTCGATGCATGCTCTAGTCATCAAAATTATGACAAAATTTTGTCAGAGGTATGATGCACATGAAGAAACTTGTGAAAAGGTCATGGTCATTGACATCATCATTTTCATCATCATCATCATCATCATTGTCCTCATCATTTTCATCATCATCAATTTCATCATCACCATTGTCGTTGTCATCATCATCGTCATCGTCACTGTCGTCATCATCGTCGTCATAATTTTCATCACCATAATCAACATTGTTGTCATTGTACTCCTAATGATCATGATCATCATCGTCATCATTGTCATCGTCGTCGTCGTCACTGTGGTCATCATCATCATAATAATTATCATTGTCATCATCATCGTCATAGCCATTTTCATCACCTTCATCATCCTTGTTATCATCATTGTCATCGTCATTGCCATTTTCATCACCGTCATCATCCTTTTCATCATCATTTTCATTTCCATCATCATCATCATTATCATTGTCATCATCATCATCGTCATTTTCATCATCATCATCATCATCATCATTAGAATTTTCATCATCATCATTGTTTCTTACATTTTCATCACCATCATAATTGTCATCATCTTCATCATCCTCATCGTTGTCATCATTTTGATCACCATAATGACCATTTTCTTCATCCTCCTCGTCATCATAATCATCATTGTCATCATCAATTTCATGATCATCATCCTCATAATCATCGCCATCATCCTCCTCATCATCGTTGTCATTTCCATTTCCATCACCACCACCACCATCATCATCATCTTCATCCTTGTCATTGTCAACATTGTAATCAACATTTTTGTCTTACTCCTCCTCCTCCTCCTCCTCCTCCTCATCATCATCACTCTCATCATCATTGTCATCATTATCATCATCATCGTCATTGTCATTGTCATAATCATTGTCATTGTCATTTTCATCATCATCATCATCATCATTTCCGTTGTCATCACTTTCATCATCGTTGTCGTCATCCTCATCATCATCATCATCATCATCATCACCATTGTCATCATCCTCAGCACCATCATTGTCATCACTATCATCATTGTCATCATCACCATCGTCATCATTGTCATTGTCATCATCATCATTATCGTCATCAACATCATCGACGTCATAATCATCATCATTGTCATCATCTTCATAGTCGTTGTCATTGTCATCACCATAATAAAAAAAATTATCATTGTCCTCCTTCTCCTCCTCCTCCTCCTCATCATCATCATTGTCATGATCATCGTCATCATCATCATCATCATCATTGTTTTCATCATTGTCATTTTCATCATCATTTTCATTGTCATCATGATCATCATCATTGCCATTTTCATCACTATCATCATCATCATTTTCATCGTCATTGTCATCATTACCATCACCATAATCACCATAATCACCATAATCACCATAACTACCATAATCAACATTAACCTCATCATCAGCATTGTCATCATCATCATCATCATCATCATTTTCATCATTATCATTGTCATCATCATCATTATTATCATCATCATCGTCATCGTCATCATCGTCATCATTGTCGTCATCATCATTTTCATCGTCATCGTCATCATCTTTGCCATCATCATCATTTCCATCATTGTCGTCATTGTTGTTATCATCATCATCTTCATCGTCGTCATCATTGTCATCATCATTATCATGTAATTGTCATTATCATCATCACCGTCATTTCCTACATTATCATCACTGTCATCATTGTCATTGTATTTATAGTCATCATCATTGTCGTCATCATCGTCATTGTCATTGTCATCACCATAATGACCATTGTCAACATCCTCCTCATCATCATCATTGTCATTGTCATCATCATTTTCATGATTATCATGATTTTCCTCCTCATCATCGTTGTCATCCTCCTCCTCATCATCGTCGTCATTGTCATTTTCATCACTGTCATCATCACCATCATCATCCTCATCATTATCATCCTCGTTGTTGTCATTTTCATAACCATAATCAACATTGTCATCATCATCGTCATTGTCATCACCATAATCAACATTGTCTTTTTCGTCCTCCTTCTCATCATCATCATCGTCATTGTCACCATTATCATCATCGTTGTCATCATCATCATCATTCTCATTGACATTATTATCCTCATTTGCATTTTCAGTTTCATCGTCATCACTATCATCATCGTCATCATCGTCACTGTCATCATTTTCATCATCGTCATTGTCATCATTGTCATCATTGTTATCACCGTCATCATTGTCATCATCACCACCGTCATCATCGTCATCATCATCATCGTAGTCGTCATCATCATCATGATTGTCATCATCGTCGTTGTCATTGTCATCATCTTCATCGTTGTCATAATTGTCATCACAATAATCAACATTGTGGTCATCCTCCTACTCCTCATCATCATTGTTGTCATCATCGTCATTGTCTTCATCATCATCATCATCATCATCATCATCATCATCATCATCATCATCATTGTCATCATTATGATCATTTTCATTATCATTATCATCACTATTTCCATTGTCATCATCGTCGTCACTATAATCATCATCATCGTCATTTCCAACACTGTCATCATCATCATCATCAACATCGTCTTCATCACCATCACCATCATCATCGTCGTCGTCGTCATTTTCATCACCATAATGACCATTGTCATTGTTGTCCTCCTCCTCCTCCTCATCATCATGATCATCATTGTCATGATGATCATCATCCTCGTTATCCTTAACATCGTCTTTCTCATCATCATTGTCATTTCCATTATCATTATTTTCATCATCATCATCATCATCATCATCGTCGTCATTGTCATCACCATAATCAACATTATCATCTTCATCGTCCTCCTCATCATCATTGTCATCGTCATCATTTTCATCGTCATCATCATCATCGTTGTCATTTTCATTTTCATCATCAATGCCATTGTCATTGTCATCATGGTCATAATCGACATCATCATCAATGTCATCATTTTCATCGTCATCATTGTCATCATCATCATCACTATCATTGTCATAATTTTTATCATTATCATCACCATCATCATTTCCATCATCACAATTCTCTTCATCATCATCATCATCATCATAATTTTCATCATCGTCATTGTCAACATCGTCATCATCATAGTCATTATTGTCATTTTCGTCGTCATTGTCATCACCATAATCAACATTGTCATCATCCTCCTCCTCATCATCATCGTCATCGTCATCATCATTGTCTTTGTCATCATCAACATCATCATTGTCATTGTCATCATCATCGTCGTCATTGCCATTGTCATCACCATCATCATCATTGTCATCATCATCATCATTATCGTCATTTCTGTATTCATTGTCATTGTCATCACCATAATCAACATTTACGTTTTCATCATTGTCATCATCATCATCATCATCATTTTAATCATCGTCGTCATCATCCTCATCATTGTCATCGTCATCGTCATCATCATTATCATTATCATCGTCATCGTCATTGTCAGCATCGTCGTCATCGTCATCGTTATCATCGTCATTATCATTGTCATCATCATCGTTGTTGTCATTGTCCTCATTGTCATAACCATAATGACTTATGTCGTCATCGTCCTCCTCCTCCCCATCATCATCATCATCTTCATCATCGTCGTCATCATCGTCGTCATCGTCCTCCTGCTCCTCCTCCTCATCATCATCATAATTGTTTTCATCATCATCATCATCATTGTCATCATCATCATGGTCATTGTCATTATCATTGTCGTTGTCATCATCATTGTCATATTCATCATTATCATCATTTCCTGCATTTTTATCACCGTCATCATCATCATTGTCTCCATCATCATCATCGCCATCATCGTCATCGCCATCGTCATTTTCATCACCATAATGACATTGTCATCAACATCATCCTCCTCACCATCATTGCCATTGTCATCATCATTGACATCTCCATTATCATTGTCATGATCATCATCATCATTTTCCTCCACATCATCATCATCATCATCGTCATCGTCCTCCTCATCATCGCCATCATCATCCTCCTCATCAGCGAAGTCATTGCCATTTTCATCATCATCATCGTCCTCGTGGTCATCATTCTCATCACCATAATCAACATTTTTGTCGTCCTCCTCATTATCATTGTTATCATCATCAATTTCATCATCACCATTGTAATTTTCATCACTGTCATCATCATCATCGTCATCATTGTCATCATCGTTATCGTCATCATCATCATTTCCATCACCACAATCACCATAATCAACATTGTCGTCATCATCAACATCATTATCTTCATTATCATCGTCATCCTCACCATCATCATCATTGTCATCATTATTGTCATTGTCATCATTATCATCATCGTTGTCGTCGTCGTCGTCATCATTGTTGTCATCCTCATTTTCATTATCATCATCGTCATCATCATTGTCATTGTAATCATCGTCATCATCATTGTCATCATCATCATCGTCATTGTCATCGTTATCATCATCATCATCATCATTGTCATCGCCATCATCATCATCATTGTCCTATTCATCATTGTCGTCATCATCCCCCTCCTCATGATCTTCATTTCCATTGTCATCACCGTCATCATCGTCATCATCATCATCATCGTCATCGCCATCATTATCATTGTCTAACAAGAGAGAAAATAAAGCCGAAGAAGAGGAAATCCTTTTTGAGGGAGCCTCCAAGTGGTTGGAAGGTTGGTGATACAATAGATCCAAGGAATGAAAGCACATGGGAGATGAGAGCTAAGTCACAACCCAAACTAATCCAGCATGGAAACAACATGCAAGAGATAAAGATCCAAGACCCTTAACAAAGACCTAAGAGGTTACTTAAATAGATTTGGGAATGCGCTAGGAGTGTGGGTGAATGTTAGGTTAGCTATTAGAAATGGTGCAAGTTTTTCCATATGAACCATATCGCAGGTTTTGACTAAGGAACCACTTGTTTTTTAAGTGTACCATAAGTACTTTTGGAAAAATACTCATAATTTGCAGGCCATGGGACACAAGCACGATATGGTATGCAAAATCCATCACACATCAAATTTCAAGAACAAGAAGGAAAAGAACAATGAAAATTGTACATAGGATTTGGGCATATCGGAGACCCAAAACAAGGCGTTATCAATAAAGGCCAAATTAAAGGCATGAAGCTCGAGGCTTGCTTAAATCCCCTGGAAGGTGAGCAAATTGAAATCCCAAAGGTTTTATGAAGGCCAAACATGTGACCGAGGGTCAAGATAAAAAGGGATAAATAACACGAAAAAGGGGACCTTATCAAATCACTTGGCATCATGTGGAAAGACCATCATCAAGTGCCTAGGCCAAGACAAGGTGACTTCCTCATCATCGTCATTTAATTTTAAAATGAGCATGTGAATTCATGAAAGTTATCAAGTGCCTAGGCCAAGACAAGGTGACTTCCTCATCATCATCATTTAATTTAAAAATGAGCATGTGAATTCATGAAAGTTATGGAGTGTAAGACAAATTTGATCACAATATATATTCAAATATGTTAAATTACTAAAATTAAACCTAGAAGAATAAAATAAGAAGAATAAAAATACGAGTTTATGCTCACTACCGAGGGTACTATACTGCAGATGAAATTCAATTTACCTGAACGAGGATCATTATACGGACTTGCTGCCTCCAATAAATACAGTGCATCCCCTTGCCTAGAATAGAACATAATCTCTCCTTTGAATCCTCCTGTTTGGCCGTCTTCATTTCCTTTCCCTAGAAAATACCTATAGACGAGGCATGGCTGGACAATCAGCTACATCTCCTTTAGCCCCCAGCAAACGCCTGCTTATTCATTTGTTACTACTTTCTATATTTCGTTTGATGCAATGCAGGTATGTATACAGGTCTTCGATACATCAACCTCTTATTGGATTGAGAATAGAGCTTGCGCATAGAGATTCGCTGCTCTCCCCAATCTCTCCAGGCAATATTACATCCACTGAGCGCTTGAAACGAGCAGTCCAACGCAGTCAAGAGAGGCTTGAAAAACTGCAGCTGTCTGTTGTTCCAAAGACTGATAAGTTGGCTAATGAGAAAATCGATTCTCTAGTGAGTGCTGGAAGTGGAGAATTTCTGATGAAGATAGCGATTGGTACTCCAGCTTTATCTTATTCTGCAATTCTGGACACCGGCAGTGACCTGACATGGACGCAGTGCCAGCTCTGCAGTGCTTGCTACAGTCAGCCAACTCCAATCTTTGATCCTTCCAAGTCTTCCACTTACACTACGTCCCCCTGCTCAAGCTCTCTATGCCCGGCTCTTCCACTCTTGTCTTGCTCGAGTGCAACGTGCGAATACTTGTATACCTATGGTGACTACTCCTCCACGCAGGGGATCCTTGCGTACGAGGCCTTTACCCTTTCTTCTCAGCCAGTTCCCCATATTGCGTTTGGTTGTGGCATGAACAATCAAGGTAATGGCTTCAGCCAAGGAGCTGGATTAGTAGGGTTTGGACGAGGCCCCGTATCCTTCATCTCACAGGTTGGCCCATCTGTGGGTAATAAGTTTTCTTACTGTCTAATGTCTATTACTGATTCTCCTTCCAAAACGAGCCCTTTGCTTATAGGTCAGAGTGCTAGCTTGAGTGCCAAGACTTTTAGCTCGACTCCTCTTATTCAAAGCAGCGCGCAGCCAACCTTCTATTATCTCTCCTTGGAGAGAATTAGCTTTGGCGGTAAATTATTGAGTATCCCTGCTGGTACTTTTGATCTTAAATCCGATGGCACTAGCGGACTTATCATAGACTCTGGAACAACTGACACATATCTGGAACAGGCTAGTTATGATCGTGTGAAGAAATCCGTGGAGTTGGCCATTAATCTTCCTCGGGCCGATGGATCTAACAGGATAAATATGCACAACAAACACACGGTGAGGCTACGCTCACTTCTGTATTATTCAATGAAGAGGGATTACATCCTTATATAGGAAAAGACTCTACTGAGTCGGTTACATGCAAACCAAAGACAACTAGACTCTTAACTATGAAGTGACTCTTAACTCACCTACAATTAACTCTCACAACTGAAACTTATAACTGGTGCTTACAACTGGCGCTTACTCCATTATTTCCAAGTCTCCCCCTTAATGGAGAATGGATTGACTTCTACACCCAACATCTCCCTAAACAACTCAAACTTAATCTTTCCAAGAGGCTTAGTGAAAATATCAACAACATTTTCACTAGTATTACAATACACAAGACTTATTTCATTTGACTGCAACTTTTCTCTAACAAAATGATACTGAGCTTCAACATGCTTTGTCCTTGCATGAAAAATCGGATTCTTCGCAATATTGATTGAACTTTGATTATCACATCTGATCATCGTAGGTTCCTTTCGTTCATCTCCAACATCTTGAAGAAGTCTTCTTAACCAAACAACTTCACAAGTTGTTGCACACAAGGCTTTATATTTTGCTTCAGTAGAAGACAAAGATACAGTAGGCTTCTTTTTACTGCTCCATGAAACAACCCTGGATCCAATGTTGAACGCATATCCAATGGTTGATCTTCGATCATCCAGATTTCCAACCCAATCAGAATCTGAATAACCTGTCAACTCAACGTCAGATGCATCAGTATATTTAATACCATAATCAAGTGTACCTTTTAGATACCTGAGTACTGTCTTTGTTGCATTTCAATGGCTTTCATAAGGTTTCGCCATGAACTGACTTAACACACTCACAGAATATGAAATATCAGGTCTGGTTGTGGTGAGATAATTCAGACTACCCACCATCTGTCTATACATAGTGCCATTCACCTCATTCGAACTATCATCACAAGAAAGTTTCACATTCTGTTGCATAGGAACAATAGAAGACTTACACTGACCCATTTTAAATCTCTTAAGTATTTCTTTGATATACTTACTCTGACAAACAAAAGTTTGGCCTGCATTTCTCCAAACTTCAAGACCTAGACAATAATGTAACTCATCAAGATCTTTCATTTCAAATACCTTTGATAACTGCTCCTTGATTTCATCAATTAACTTATCTGCATTTCCTGTAATTATTAAATCATCAACATATAATGAAATCAATACTATATACCCCTGTTCATCAAATTTTGTATACATATTTGGATCACTTTTGCTCCTCATAAAACCATGTTGAAGAAAGAAAGAGTCTATCTTTTCATACCCTGACCTAGGTGCCTATTTTAGTCCATACAATGCTTTCTTTAACTTACAAACTAAGTGTTCTTGTCCCTTTTCAACAAACCCTTCAGGTTGAGTAAGGTAAACCTCTTCCTTTAAGTCACCATTCAAAAATGCAGATTTAACATCTAATTGATGCAGCTTCCAATGGTACTTTGTAGCTAAAGCAATTAACATTCTGATAGTATTCAATTTAGCTACTGGTGCAAATGTTTCAGCATAATCAATACCTTCTATTTGTGAATACCCCTTTGCCACCAGTCTAGCCTTATACTTATCTATACTACCATCTGATTTAAACTTGGGTTTGTATATCCATTTACATCCAATAGACTTCTTATGTTTAGGCAATTCAGTCAATTCCCAAATATTGTTTTTCATTATAAATTCATATTCGTATTGTTTTTCATTATAGATTCATATTATTCTAACTGACACTGACATATAAAAGTGCCAATTAGATTGCCTTTTATCTTTGAGCGGACTGATTCTGTAGTCTACCAGTTCAAAAGGTGAACGGTTCAGCGAACTGATTCCATCATCATAATAAAAAGAAATTATATTTAAAACATAGAATGTTCGATTTCAAACAATCTATATATGACATACAGAATGTTCGATTTCAAAACTTATCGAATTGTGAATTTCTTCATTAACGCACTTGTCTTTAGAATATTAATAAAATAAAAAATTTAATGGAAGGCTGTAGTCGGGAAAGCCAGAAAGACTGGGTGGATCCAGGAAATGTTTTTGTAGTATTAATCGTGATAACGGCAAAATCTTATGATAGCATAAGCCGTGAAGATCATGAATCTGAAAATAAGCCTGCCCATATCTACGATTCTGTACAGACTATGGACGATAAGAAATTTTCATATTGAATATTTACGCCGAAAGGCGTACACCTATTGACAATGGGCACATTTAATAGGTTTTTAGTTCTTAATACGTTTTCTATGGACGAGATTAAATATGCCTAGAATATTCTTAGTCGTCACAATAAATGAATGGATCTTATTTCATCCATTAACTTCCGAGCTGTTATAAAGACATCCGTTTATATGTTTACTTTTTTACATTTACCTAATCATGTTTAAAAATTACTGTGTTCACTAACTTATTGCCACGTCTACCTGATTAAAAAATATTAAAATATTCACACACAATTGTAGCCACGTTTCTATGCTGACTGCGTTTCGTTTCATTTCTGTGCTTGGGACATTTAGTTTCATTTATGTGGTGGCCGTGTTTCTTCCTTTCGGTGTTAATCAACCACGTAATTGTGGCTGTGCTAGTGAATATCACAGTTAAATTCAATGGTATAATTGTTTTGGAATGCATGATGGGGGTATTGTCTAAATTTTGGGGGGTATTGTCTAAATTTTTTGGACCATTGTTTAAATTATATTTCTAAATGTATAAATGAATTGAGAGTGTTGAAAAAACCTGAAATACTTAGATTATATTGATTTAACCAATCAAATATAAAGATCCAACAATTTATCCAACCATTTTAAATAAAAATAAACAAAAAAATATCCAATAAAAATCAAAACTTAAAACGTTTAAAGTACAACTGAATGATTACAGCTGAATGATGAATCCTATAATTAGAAATAATTCGTTGGTAATTGAGTCAATACTACATGAACACGCAATTGATTAGGGAGCGTTTCTTCGTTGTTTACACACACGACAATTCTTGTCAAAGTAATGACTAGCACAAGGAAAACATTAGAGAAGCAACCAAACAGAGAAGAAAAATAAGAAATGCACTTTTCTACCGGCAGATAAATCCGGCGAGTAATTCAATACTGCTACAGATAGTATATACACTATCAAATATATCTGGACATATATATCAAGGTGATGGGCTGGTTATTGATGGCCCCTAAAATGTATTTTTCCTACAATTTTGTAAACAAACTTTTATAAAATATATCTATGGAATATGGAGTTACTTTTATATAAATAACTCCCTCTCATAAAAAATTATTACATTTTCCCTTTTGAAATGGATTTGGCATATCCAACATATGTGGAATAACCATTATTCACAAGTTTCACAAACATCATATTTTTTGGGGGAGGGAGCCTGTAAAATCTCCCAATTATATATGTGTGTCATGTTTGATATGTCCAACATCAAACCTAGCTGGGGAATTTACTTTCTTTGTGAAAAAGTATGTTGAACAATGTATAGGAACACAACTCCAACTCCACTATGATTGGGACTAGTTTTTCCATGGATACAATTGGATTGATATGGAATTTTTGGATATCGAGTCAGTAGTAGAGACCTATAAATATCACAATTGAAATTGAAGAAAAGATAAAGAGCCAGGGTAATAAGAAGTTTGGTCCTATAAATAAGAATCAATAGATTGATATGGAATTTTTGGATATCGAGTTAGTAGTAAAGACCTATAAACATCACAATTGAAATTGAAGAAAAGATCAAGAGCTGGGGTAATAAGAAGTTTGGTCTTATAAATAAGAATCAATGAAAAAGGGATAGAGATAGTCTTAATTTCCATCACAAAGGGTAAAGAAAAGAAAGAAAAGAAATGCCCAACAATTAAGTCATCACTTGAATCCTGGTATAAAGATTTTTCCTCTAAATAGACAAACAATGCAACATACATAAAAGTAAATGGCACTCTAGAGACTAGAGTATCATGCTTGAAAATCACTCGCACTCGAGATGCATACCCTTGCACCCACCCCAATGTCATTTCTATTACAAATATGAGATAAAGAAAAGTAATCATAGAAGATGAGCCCCATGCCACAATTTTCACATTATAGGTGCACGTAGAAGAGCTCAAGGAGCTAGAAAAAGGGTGAGCACTACTTCTACTCATAAATATGGGTGAAAGGGATAGTCCTGGGATAACGCTACACTTCATTGTTGAAATAAAATTTGTTATAGTATTATTTGGTCATGATTGACATATAATTCCCTTTCGGTGAGAATACCCTCTAACCCTCTAGGGTTTACCTTTGCTCCATATGAAATATATTATCATTTTCTTTTTTGCCTCATACTTGTGTCTTTATTTGAAGAAATACACAGGTAGTTTCACTTTTCCTTAAGGAAAGACGTGCATACATATTAAAAAGGACAAAAAAGCAACAAGTCCACATTAATTGCATGCTCATGAGTGGGGTTTATGGTATTTTTCCACATATGAAACCCTAATTCTTATTGCCAATGAACTTAACCAACTTTTAATGATATAAATTGAGTTTAAATATTGGAGAAGGGGTCGCTACACTTATCTTTTTGTAGCATCCTTATGCCAGAGCATTTCAATCAAATATATTTCCCTAGATTTGTATGACCAACCTCTTCTACAGAAACCCCTTGTTATTGAGAGTGACTATCTTGTTGAGAATTGGGACTTAAATTGTAGCATATTTTCCCATTTGTGTATGGAAAGGAGTTCTAAAGTGGAGTAGAATTCAATAGGTGGTTTAGGCCAAAGCAATTTGTACTTTGGTGATGAAGGTATTGGAAATAGATCAGAGATGTCATTATAACTATTGCTTCACATTTTTATTAATATATGAAGATCCCTCTTCTTCCACTACCTTCCCCCACAAAAAAAAAATTTGTTGCAATTCACTTGATTACTAATTGTTACTTTCATTATTTCAGAAGGAATTATTATATGAATTAGATCATTGTCAAACCTCTTGTAAATTTGTAATAAGAACTTAGTTGTTTTCCCTTTTCTAAATTTTGTAAACATGTCCTTTTTTATTTTATTTTTTCTTTTTGGCAAAAATTGGAAGTGGAAATGAATCATTGTGATGGTTTTCCTTCCAAAGGAAACCCATTAAAAGTGAAAGCTATAGTGAATAAGTACATCAATCGAGAGATGCAAGGAGAACATGGGAATTTTGAAGAGAAGATATGAGAACTTGAAGAGTGCAATCTTATTGAATATCAGAGGAAGAAGGAGTCAAGGAGCGTATCCAAAATGAGTGAAGGTGTCTCTGAGACACACCCATCTACAATTTTCTTTAATGAGTAAAAGCGCATGATATTTATAAGCATGCATAGCTCACCTTTTTAAAGGAATTTCCCAAGAAAAATAAATCTCCATTATTTATGTTGTGTGCTTATGTAATTTTCTCTATGGAGGTTTATTGTGGTTTTGTTTTAAGTTTGATTGGTTGGGGAACTATGTAATATCCCAAAATTGCATTGATTACTGGTCAATTAACAACATAATCCATTGTTGATTATAGTTTGAGACTAATCAAAGGGAGGGAAAAGTGTGGCAGGAGAAGTAGGTTAGATGGTTAGGGTTTGGAATTGGTTCAGAATATTCACATTGGGAGAAGGGACTACATGTTTCAAGGAAATATTGAAGAGACTACAATGGTGGTGCAAGATCTAGATGTGGTGGTAGAAGCCGCCAAGGAACATGGATGTATTAAGTGTTTTAAGGAGGCAATGGAAGGGGGTCCAATGAGGCACCATGAGACATCTCGATGGGAGGGGAAGAGAGTGGTGTGCCTAGATTTGACCAACCCGACATGACAATAGGTGTTGGAAATAAACCAAAAAGGAGAATGAAAAACTATTGTATGTCCAAGAAAATGGAGAACCCTCATTATGAGTTCACCTCATCATGGATTGGGGACAACATCCAGTACATGAAATACCATGCAGTCATTGGAAAATTCATGGGATTTTGTCCCTCATAGAAATCCCTTATGGCATGGGTGAAATCTTATTCATATGATTCTTTCTTTGGAAATTACTCTGCTAAAATCTCAGCCTATGCGGAATCAAACACATAATTTTAAATCCTTCATTGCACTCATGTTGTTAAGCCCCAATATATCATAACAAATGTAAATAGTCATGAAGTTGTATAGTGTAACATAGTATTTAGAGATCAATTAGAAGTTTTTTCTCAATGTACTAACCATACTAATATTGAAACAGAAGAAAACCTCGAGTCCATGAACAATCTTAAAAGAGACCCTAATATGTCGACTTTGTTTTTTGATGGGTCAAAATCCCTTGAAGGTGGAGGTGTTGGTTTCATAATAAAATATCCTAATGGTAATAAAGTCATTATAGCATGAATTCTTGAATTCCAATGCACAAATAACATTGTTGAATATGAAGCCCTGTTGCAATTATAAAGGAAAGAAATTGACATGAAATCCAATAAAATAAAGAGGTTTGGTGACTCTGAGATTGCTATAAGGAAGGTAAGAAACACCATACATTGTCTCTCTAGTCACCTTAAACATTACTATCATGAGGCATGGGAATTGATTAAATCATTTAATGTATTTAATACTAGTCATGTATCCCCACTGTTCAAATTATGATGTTGATCTACTTGTTAATGTAGATTCCAGGATTATCCCTTTTGAGAACTTATTACCTGATACATTTTCTATGGAACTACTTTACAAACCTTCGATACCTGATAATGTGACCAACTGGAGGGTCTTTGATGAAGATAATCATATTATCAATTCCTACACCTCGAAGATACCTTCAAAAACTCCATAATTGATGAAGATCAATATGATAGAGAACTCAACGCAAATGTTTCATGCTAAGTCAATCAATCAATAGAACTAGCCCAATTAACAACATTCCCATAAATGTGGTAACATTGGAGAAAATATATGACCTTCAGGACAAGTTTAATAAGGTGACTAATTGTAATACTAACAACTCATCAATGCAATTTGAAGTGATAAACTTGGGATCAAAGAAAATTCCCCAGAACATCAACCTCAGAAAGAAATGTTCCCCCAAAGAAAAACAAGCATTCATAAAGTTGTTTAAAGAGTACAAAGACATTCTCCTAGCTGTATAATGATCTTAAGACCTATGACACGAATATCATTCGACATGTTATCCATATGAATCCACAAACTAGGCATTTGCAATAGAAGAACAGGAAAATTCACTCGAGATTGGAACCACAAGTAAAAACAGAGCTTAACAAGTTGTTAGCTTCTAGAATACTTTTTCTAGTTAGGAACACTCAATGGATCTCAAATCTTGCCCCTGTAAGGAAGAAAAATTGATATATACGTCTCTATGTCGATTTAAAAAATGTCAATAAAGCTTCATAGAAAGACAATTATTGAGTGCCTCCTATGGATCAAATCTTGCAATGTGTATCTGGTTTTGAAATGCTCTCACTGCTGGATGGTTTTTCTGGTTACAACCAAGTTTGTGTTTCCCATGATGACCAACTAAAAAATGATTTTAGGACTAAATGGGGAATATATGCATACATAAAAATGCCATTCGACCTGATCAACGATGGGGAAACCTTTCAAAGAGCAATGGACATTGATTTTAGAGGCCTCATTAGAGACTTTCTAGTGGTTTATTTGGATGAAGTTATTGTTTTTTCTAAAGACAAAAAAGATCATATATCCCATTTGAGAAGAGTATTCAATATATGTAGGAAGTATGGTATATCTCTCAATCCCCCCCCCAAAAAAAATCATTGTTGATGAAGGTAGACTTTTGGGGTTCATTGTTTCCAAACATGGTATGAGAATTGAACTTGAAAGGGCTGAAGCTATTGCTAAAATTCCTCCTCCTCATAATAAAAAATTGATGCAATATTTTCTTGGTAAGATTAATTTTGTGAGGAGATTTGTCCCAAGCTTCATTGAAACAGTGAAACCCATCCAAGATATGATAAAAAAGAATGCAGAATTTAAATGGGGTCCTAGAGAAAAGGAGTGTTTTGATATAATCACAATACAAATAGTACACACACCTGCATTGTTAAGTCCAGACTTCATTCGAGGGTTTATACTCTACACATTTTCCTCAGACATTACATTTGCAGTTGTTCTAACGTAGAATAATGAAGAAGGAGATGAATTCCTAGTCGTCTTCATGAGTTCAGGACTACAAGGACTAGAATTGGACTACCTTAAAGTAGAAAAAACACATTTTTTTGTGTTTAAATCTATAAAGAATTTTAGACCTTACTTGATCAAGTCAAATACCAAGGTAATTGTTCCCTATCCTGTCGTGAGAAATCTACCAATACAAAAATATTTAGGGGAAAAAAGAGCTAACTGGATAACAACCTTACAAGAATATGACCTCGAAATTAAACCAACTAAAATCATGAGAGTTCAAGGATTGTGAAAATTAGTTGTTGAATCAGTAAGAAATCAAACACATGAGGATTCTCTATATCAAGACCAAATCTTATTCAAAAGATAAGTTTTCTACATCCCTATAAATTCTGATAAATGATATTATGATATGAAATATTATCTAACTTATGGAATTTATCCTCATTATTTAGATCTTAAGAAGAAAACATCCCTCAAGATTAATTTCACACAATATCAACTCATCCAAGGAGTGATTTGTCATATAAACTATGATGGTATTTATCTGAGATGCCTTGAAAAAGAAGATGTTGATAAAGTCCTATCAGAACTTCATGATGATCCCGTTGGAGGACATTTCAGAGGTGATACGACAACCCATAAAATAATTTTAAATATGACTATTATTGGTCTTCCATGTTTAATGAATTTTACGCATATGCAAGAAAATGTCAGGAATGTCAAAGATCAAATGGAAAAGAGAAGAAATTTTCATTTCCCCTGCAACCTGTTCTCATTGAGCATCATTTTCAACAATGGGGTCTGGACAGGATAGGATAAATCAATCCCAAATCTTCTCAATTATAGAAATATATTCTGACTACTACAAACTATTTCACCAAATGGAAAGAGGAAATCCCTTTCACTACTACATTGGGCGCAAATTACGACAAAATATTACGACGGTTTAGAATTTCATTGTATTTTTTTTTGTATTTTTTGTACTAAATATACCTTTTTTGGGGGGGGTCCAAATGTTGGTCGCTCTAGAGACCAACATTCCAGGTTGGTCGTTTTAACGAAGAATCATGTTCGCTCTAGTGACTAACCACCATTTAGTTGCTCTAGCAACCAACAAGGGCACGTGTGGGAATCAAATGGTCATTTGCGGAAAATCAATCATATATATATCCTAGTTACGACAAATTTTCCATAGTTACGACAATCATTTTCTACAATTGCGAAAATCATTCAGGTGTTCTGATGCAATGGTGTTCTGGTTTTTATGAAATCTTGATTTCAATTCTCTTTCAAGAAGAGAAACATTGAATTGATCAGGCTCTACATAGCTGAAATTTTTAAGGTCAGTACTTAAATTTTTTCTATGTGATTTAGTAATTTGGTGCTATTGAACTATTTTATGGTTTATTTTCACTCCTTCTAAGGGTTTAGAGGAAGAGGTTATAGGTGCTAATTATGGATAAAAGATATATGTGCTAAGTGTTAATGGTAATACATACAAATATTTAGGGGTTATAGGGGATAATTCTTAGGGGTTATATATGCTAGGGTTTTAGTATTTAAGTGATGAAGATGTTATAGGTATTTGGAAATAATGGGTTATAACTATTAAAAGTTAA
>ML783310.1:191733-221310 GCA_009831015.1 Picea engelmannii | reverse complement strand
GCTAGTGACAAATGATGCCCTTGAAAATGGTGTTGTCATTTTCATGAAGGCCATTTTAGAAGATAGAATCGTGGGCAGGAATGAGAGGATGAACATGAACATAATGTTGGGATGTGTTTCAGAGCCATGAAAGTGTATGGTGACATACAAAGGAGGGAACATACGAACAAATTGTAAATCTAAAGTCAAATATGTGGCCCGAGGTAAAATAAATATGCTTTTGTTTCAACAGTAAAGGTTTGAGGCTCACCAACTACTGTTTGAAGATAAATATGCCTTTGTTTCTAAGTTTATTCCAATGCCTTCTAAGTTTATTCCAATGCATTCGTCTTCAAATTTTCTTCAAGACACTTAAACAAGCAGCATATATTTATTTCTCGTAACTGGAGGATCATGCATATGTCACAAATATAATATAAGGGCTTCAGAATCATCCTCACCAAATTTGGATGTGTTGAAGACAACATCATTCCTTTATCCACTAACATTATATAATTTTCTGCATACAAGAAGCACACACAACATCCTTGGGCAACATAAGCTTCCAAACAAAAACTCCATTTGCACTATGAAACATATAGAGGAAACACAATTCATTACCCAATTTACAAAGTGAAAATAGAAACCCAAATGAATCATCGTCATTCTCAAATACATCCAGTTGGCCTTCTCATTGGATTTAAGAAGATCCATCTTGATAACCATTGAATAAATCTTATTGGATTTGATGAAATGTAGACCTTCCAGAGCCCATAATGGTGACATCTTACATTTGATGGAATGTAGACTTATAATTGACTTCTTAGAAACAAAAATTGGCATTTCTCTTTTCTAATGGGATGATATACCGCTTATTCTCTAGATTTTTGTGCAACTGTACACTGAATAACCTTCTATCCAAACCAGAAAAACAAATTTCTTCCATTTTTTATGAAATATCACCTTCAC
This sequence comes from Picea engelmannii, assembly GCA_009831015.1. Lineage (NCBI taxonomy): Eukaryota > Viridiplantae > Streptophyta > Pinopsida > Pinales > Pinaceae > Picea > Picea engelmannii. The sequence goes on along the minus strand of ML783310.1, from coordinate 220,362 downwards.
CACATGAAGAAAATTCCTCTCTGTCTTTTGGAAAATATTCCAACATTGGTTGATGAGATTTCAATAAACCCTCTCTTCTTACCATTGTAATCTCGACTTGATGTACTAGCAGATACATCCATATAATTTGAAAATAAATGGCATAACATCTAAAAATATGCAATAAAAATCCATCCAGATCATCTTAGAATACCAATTTAAGGCCTCTGTCTACGATTTGAATTTTATAGAACACATGGTATCTGCAACTATATAAAATTGTTCAATATTGATAATTTGTTTGATTTCCCAACCTGGCAAAGTTAACAAGCATAGAAGCATCAATGGTAATTTTAGTTCAACACTACCATAAAAACTTTGACCATGCTATCTGATGGGTTTTTTGCAAGCCTCTTTGTCACAACTCCAAAAAAAAACACTTTATTCAACAGACACACAAAATATCCATCCAATTCATCACAGATAAAGATAAAATAATAGAGTGCATTTCAGAGATTCCTGTTGGGCAAGAACTCTCCAAATGCAACAATATTTGTCAATATTCTAACATATCTAGTAAGATTTGAAATGTACAGATAAATAGGCCATGATTTGAATCTCATATCTCTTTCCTGAGATCAAACAAATAGACCAATATAGACATGTTTATAATTCATCAACAAACCATTCAAATTTTCAATGGAGTTTTTTTTTTCAGTCTTTTTGCTCAAACTAAACAAGACCATATCCATTTCACTGACCATTTTCATCTGTGGCCACTTTGAAAGAAAGAATTGGACAAAATGAAAATATTGTATCATGCAATGCTCTATTATGTATTGATTGATCATAGAGTTAATGAAGTTTAACTCTTTGTCCTAGGGACTATTTTGCTCAGTTTGATTAATAACACATGACTTTTGATCATTATGTTACCTTCAACTGCTGAAGGAGATTACCTACCAGGTTAAAAAAAACATTAAATTTGAGTCAATATCATTATCATCCTAATTTTAGGCATTATATAAATTGTGTTCCTCCAAAGTTACATCCTTATTAGATATTTTTTCAGACTTAACAATAAACTTAATGATCTTGAATGAGATCCAACCTTGTAATGGAAGAATCAGGCATGTAGATTGAAGCATAAAAAAAATTACCTTAACATGTTGTCACTGCCAGATTCAACTAAGATTGTAAGCCTCCTCACTGTCTTCATGAAATCTATGGATTCAATTCAAAGACAATAAAATATTTGCTTAGTTGCCTGAAAATACACATAAGAAATTATTCCTAAACTCAAGAAGAAAACACAATAGGAAAGTTCTTCTAACTAATACATAAGATTTCTCTCACATTGTAGTTGCTTGTGATTTCGATTTTCTTAGCAAAGACAACATTAACATGATATGCAGAGACATTTTGTAAATCAAAGAAAATAGATTACAATTGTTTTCTTTTAGCCTTTGCCCAAGCCCTAATTTAGTAAATGGATCAGGTGTAAATTTTGGAGTGAGATCAAATTACCTAGAAGGTTCCTCTCCAACCTGCCTCATAATGTTACCAATATCCTTGTAGTAATACTGTTTGATTGCTCTAAATATTCAATACCAAGAATTTTCCATAACATGTCATAGAGTTGTTTATAATTGTTGAACATTGTCATATCAAGGGTTCGACCTGCTTTTTCAGTCTCACTAAAGACATTGCAGGGGAGAAATGTATTCTTTGATGTCTTTTCATACCCAACAATTTAAACCATGTTTCTCCATACAGTGTGATAGTGCATTTGTCCATGCTCTTCACTCTTTCCACTTGCCCTTCGATGTAGGTAAGGTAAGACAACTACAAAGCCTCTCCACTCATGATTTGAGGGAACCCATGGAAAAATAACTCTGAATCATTTCCAGTACCATAAAACTAGGGAGAAATACCTCTAAATCGTTTCCATTACCAGAAAATAGGGGCAAAAAAATTCTCCATCATTGCCATTACCAGAAAATTGGGGCGAAAGGGAGTATCCGGTTTGAATTTTAATCTAGAAAAAAATGCTATGTGTATTGAAATACTCCAACAATAGTATGGGTATCATGACTTTTATACCAAATCGCATTTAATTAACTTTGGGAACCATTTTCCTAAAGTTAACTTCACTCATAAAGCCATAAATATCCCCTTTTATTAACTTTAGGAACCATTTCCCTAAAGTTAATCCCACTTAATTAATTCATAAACCCTTTTTATGACTTTCCCTCCTATTTTTAATTTAAAAAAGAAAAAATATGAGAGAAATTCCATATTTTTCCTATAAAACAAGGAGAGGTCTCCCCCCATTTCATTATCACTCTTTCATTCCTCTTTCTCTCATTTTCCCTCGTTGTGGATTTTTCCCTAGGTTTGTCCCTTTACTAATGAAACCCTAGTTTCTTGAGGAGAATACTATTGCATCCATCTATAGCTAGAGGAAATAGAAACTACAACCACACACTCGAGGAAATCAAAGAACCCTCTAAAGGAGAGGCCAATAGAATATAAACACCTTCAAGATCTCTCCACCAATGATATTGTGAAGTCTACCATTTGGGTAATGGATTCATTTATTCTTTGATCAAATAGTTGTTCTTGTCTTTTATTTTATTTTTGCATTTAACTTCCATATATAGGAATAACATAGCTTAGAGAATAAATTAGTTCATTGAAATATAGGGTTTTTAGTTTTCTAACTCATTTGTCTGTAATCTTGTAGAAACCATAAGGTTTGCAAAGTTTCTCACTCTGTTTGTACATTTTCTCCAATAGAGTGGTGACTCCACTAGGGATATGAGCCAATCTCAAGATCCTTGATTTTGGGTGTGTGGTAAATGAGTCTATTTGTATTTTGTGATTTTTTTAGGTTTTTCTGACTTCTTTTAGCTTTATGTGTTGTGTTTGCAAGTGACAAGGGTTGTAAACCACAAAGGAATCCCACAGAGTTGAGCTCCTAGGTGCAGGAGACCCCCTAGAGACCATCACACTTATTGGGGTCAACAAGTGCATTGACCAATGCATCAACAAGGTCTGGTTCCTTTGTTTGTCAATGTAGGAAACATGGTACCTTTCGTCATGGGCCAACACACGTTTTGAGGTAACTTTCTGTAGGGGTTAAAAAAATATTTTTTTCTGGTTTTTATCACTTTCGTGTGTCTACTAGGTTTATATTTAGGGAATGTGGATGATTAGTTAGATTTTAGTTTGTAGTTTTGGCTTAAAACCCTTAAAAATCCAAACAATTGATGAAAAAACCCCCCTATGGTTTTACTACCTTTCTTTCAAGTGTTTTTTTGAGGGTTTGACTCTTTGTTTGTTCTTTGAAAATAGGTTGTAACTTTGCATTTCAATGGTTGTTTACATCTATAAGTTTCCTTTCTTGCAATTCATTTCATTTTAATTTGAAAAATCAAAAGAAACATAGGCATATAGATAGTTGCATTGCAATTTTTCTAATTGTTTGTTATAGTCATGGACCATTTCATTTTTGCTATTAAAGAATGCTCATGTAGGTCAAATTTGCATAGATCTTGCGTGAATGGCATAACTTGAAAAAAAAAAAACCCAATATTGGTCGCTTTAGCGACCAACCTGTTCATCGCTAGTATAGCCAATTGGTTGCAAACATCAATGTGTTGGTCTCTTTAGCGACCAACCTGTTAGTCGCTAGAGAGATCAACATGTTCGTCGCTAGTATAGAGAATTGGTCGCAAACATCAACGTGTTGGTCGCTCTAGCGACCAACCTGTTCATCGCTAATCAGTTAGCGACTAACTGATCATCCTTCTTTGACCTTTTTAACTGACGGTTTGGTCATTCTAGCGACTAATATTCGTCATTCTAGCGACTCATAGTCGTTTATTGACTAAGTTTGCCAGGTTTGTTTGGGTCACTCTTGCAATTAATATTAGTCGTTTGACCGACTAAAATTCATCGCTAGATGAACATTTCCCTATTGTGAATAGGTTCTTTTTCCGGTCGCTAGACCAACGAAGATCCATATGTGGTCGCTAGACCGACAAATTAATTCCGACGATTTTTTTTTTATCTTGGTTGCAAAAATGACTCTATGTCGATGAAAATTCGTCTCTACTTCGTCGCAAAAACGTTCAAATTTAACAGTGTTTGAAGACATTCAACTAAAACTAGGTGATATCTTTCCTCGAATCATATATTATCATTAGGTTTGGTGCCCCTGAGTCTTTAGTTTTTGATAATTCTAAGTACTTTTATTCTTTGATATTAACTGGATATTCTCTTGAATGAAAACTTAAATTAAAATATTCTATGAATTATTATCCATAAGGGAATGGACTAGTTGAATCAACCAATTAAAATTTAATAAAAATCCTAAGGAAAATTGTCACTGATCACCAAAGGAACTAGCATATAGCCCTCCCAAATGCTCTATGTCTTGATAGAGTAACATCTAAGTCCTTTGTTGGTAAATCCCCCTTCATTCTGGTCTATGGACAAGAAGAAACTTTACCCACTCACACATTTTTTCCTTCACTACAACTTTCCCAATCTGTTCAAGACAAAGAATGTCCATCATTACAACAAAGGTTAAATATGCTTCTTAAAATTGGAGAAGATAGGGAAAGAGATATGAATAACTTAATGAAACATCAAGGAGAAATCAAGAGATGGTTCAATAAGTCATTTGTAGGGAACAAGACTTCCAAGAAGGATATCTCGTCCTTAGATGGGATAAAGAAAACGAAATGAAAGGAAAACATACAAAATTCCAAAAACATTGGTTAGGTCCATATCAAATTCATCAAAAATTCGAGCGTGGAACTTTCAAACTAAAAACATTGGAGGGAGACGAGGAGGAGCTCCCTGTCAATGGAAAATATCTAAAATTATACTTCTCTTGATCACCTCTAGTGATCTAGTTTTGTACATAGTAGGATTTCCTTTTCTTCATGAGCACCTTTAGAATATAATTATCTTTTTGTTATTTATTTTTACCTTGATTCCTTTGTTTCACTACCATAATAAAATATCTACTATAATTAAATTGTTCATTTGTTTGCTTCCTTTGTTGCACCTTTAGAAGCCTTTATGATCATTTCAACGAAAACCTTTTTTCATCAGAGAATTGTCTTGGTTTGGAGCCCCTCATGTGTTGTCATGTATCACCAATGAAGATACTCACACCGATTGATCCAGATTATTTTCTCCATGAAATGAGAGAAGATATATAATAAAGAAATGTACAAAGATATATCACATATATAATAATATAACTTATATTTATCAGAGATATAACCATAAACACAGAGATACAGTAATACACAATTTCTATTAATGAGCGAAATGTACAAGACTGTAAAAATACAGAGTGAAAGACTCACTAGAATGGTGGCAACTTATCTCTGAGAAGAGATGTGACAGCTAATCACATTCGCAAGAATATGGATTACAATGAGGATCTAAACTCCTTTTTAACATAAATAAAATCCAAAACCCTAACCCTGAAAGATGAAAAGGCAATAGTTTTGTGGACCCCATTTTGGGTAGTTTAGTGTATCAACTTCCCGGGGGATAACTTTGGCATACAATCCCCATTTGGGGAAAACAATAGCTCGTCGAAAAGGTAACATCGAGGATATTCATTTTGGGGGCTCATTCAAAGCCTTTGACTATTTTTTAGGTGCTTGATCCTGAAAAAACTTCATTTAGTCCCTCAAAATGGCCTCAAAAGTTTAGGAACCGAAAACCTGCTAAAAATAGTAAGTTGGCATAAGGCTATTTTGCGCTAGTTGGAATAGGTGGGTGGACACCGATATCCACCTGGATCAATCCTCCCTCCTTATAAAGCAATGGTATCCATTGCGTTGAGTTCCCATGGGAGAGGGGAAAGGGATTCCTGAATATGAATCTTGGTGAGTTTCTTGCCTTGATGGAGACGTTGCGCTGCTTGTTTTGTGGAAGGTTGTCATGGACCTATTGTTGGTGGGGTTGAATATATTCAACCAGTCAGACTACATGAGATGACTGCGTGCAAACAGAATCTTTGCGCTTTACTTCAATATTGTCGACTTGCTTTTGTTGTATAGAAGGTGCTTGGACCGAGGCTGCAGTGGTTGTAGTGTCCTTCTATTCACCTTTTGAATGGATTTTGAAGAAGCTGAATTTTTCAGTATGAGATACTAACTTGTGGTGTTGTTTAGGTGGGACAGTAGTCGCAACTACCTCTAGTATCCTATAGAGATGACCCCCCAGAGTAACAATGACACTAAGGGGTCGAGACTCATAAATAACATGGCGCTTCCACATATATAGTTGGCCCAAGAGAACATCACAGACAACCAATGGGGAAACATCACATAATACCTCATCCTTGAAGGGTTGGATGCCAAATTAAAATTGACATTGTTGGTTGACACAAAGATCTCGTCCCTAGCGAAGCCACCGGATGTTGTATGGTTGCGGGTGTGGTTTTTTTGACAATCCCAACTATTTGACAACCTCCATTGAGATGAGGTTCTTCTGGCTTCCTCTATCAAAAATAAAATGCAGCAGGATCCCCTTTACCCACATATGTGAATGAAAAAGGTGCTCCCCGACTTCAAGATCTGTTGGATCTTCCGGTTTAATTACTGCAGTCATTACAATAGCAGTGGGGTCTGCGTCGATGATTTGTATTATACTAGTATTTTCTAAATCAAGGTTCATATGCTTTTCTGTGATCTCAGCCACCAATGATTGTTTTGAGAGACATTCATCGGTGTTGTGCCAAGGGAATTTGTGGAAATCACACCATTTTCTAGTGTCCTTCTTCGTCTTTCCTTTACCCTTATTTTCCTATAGCTTGGACTGGTTTTCTGAAGGCTAGTTGTTAGGTCTGTCTTTACCATACTTTGGTTGTTGTGCATTTGCTGACCCGAACTCCTGCATTTTCTGGTGCTTCAATTTCTTCTCGATTTTAACAGCATATCGATTAGCAACACCCAATGATGAGATGTCCAAAAAATCCATTTCAGTTTGGATGTATCTGTGTAGATCCCCAAGGTATTTTGGAACCAGATGTCACTTAGAGTCTTTGATACCTAGCTTTGTGCGCAAGGTATGGATGGTATTGGTGAAATCCAACACTGCTTGGCCCCTCTCTTTCCGCAGTGTGGTCCATCTCATGTACTGGTCGTCATAGTTTCCAATAGGGTAATATTATTCCTTGATCGCATCCACAAACAAATCCCAAGTGGTCTCGGCCCCATATATTCCAGACTCCTTTGTGGAAATTTTCTCCTATTAAGTTTCCCACCAATGTTTGACATGGGGGGGAGCCTTAAGGAGTGCGAAGGTGATCTTTTCCCTGTCAGATAAATTATGAATAGAGAAATAACCTTCTAGCAGATTTAACCATTTTTTTAGGGCATCTACATCTATCTGTCCTAAAAATATGGGAATATCAAAATTAACTTGTACCTTGAAAGGCGAAGTGCTTCCAAAGTGGCTTCTTGATGAATATGCGACAGTTGTTATCGACATGTGTTGAAGGACGTGGGAAAAAGTATCCATCATTTTGTCCCTTTGTCGTGTGAGAGCTTGCTCAAGAAACATATTAATAGAATTGTTTGCTCTGTTGTTTTTCTTTTCTTCCTCCATGGAGGGTTTATTGTCTGTGCGAGAGAGATTTTCCTCAAGAGAGACAACCTTGAGACCCAACTTGCTATACTGAGACCTTGTCGTGGAAATGCATGAAAAAACGATCAAAAGAATCTTGCTCTGATACCACTGATCCAAATTATTTTCGGAACGAAATGAGAGCGGATATATAATAAAAAAATGTATAGAGATATATTAGATATCCAATAATATAACATAGATTTATAATAGTTATATCCATAAACACAGAGATAGGTTAATACACAATTTCTATTAATGAGAGAAATGTACAAGACTGTAAAAATACAAAGTGAAAGACTCGCTATAATGGTGGCATCTTATCTCTAAGAAGAGATGTGACAGATACTCACAATTCCAAGAAGATGGATTAAAATGAGGCTCTAAAGGCATTTTTCACATAAAGAAAATCCAAAACCCTAACCCCGAAATATGAAAAGATAACAGTTTTGTGGACCTCAATTGGGGTAGTTTCGTGTATCAACTTCCCGGGGGCGTAACTTTGGCATACAATATCCATTTGGGGTGAATGATAGCTTGTTGGAAATGTATCATTGAGGAGATTCATTTTGGGGGATAAATCAAATCTTTTGGTCGTCATTGAGGTGCTCGATCAAAAAAAAAAACTTCATTTAGGCCCTCAAAATGGCCCTGAAAGTTTAGGAACCGAAACCCTGCTAAAAATAGTATGTTTCCAGAAGGTTGTTTTGTGCTAGTTGGAATAGGTGGGTGGCCACCAACATCCACCTGTATCACCGATGGAAAACTATTACTAGTTTCTAGGCTTACTTGGGATGTATTACGAGTCATTCTTCAAATGGTTCCCAACATTTCATTTTACCTCGTGACATAACCATCAAAGATTTTTTGCTAACCTCTTTACCCATACGTTCCCATTGGCCCAAGATTTTTGGTGAAATCATTTTGGCGAGACATTTCATCTTCGCCAAACTTGAAAAACTTACTTCTAGTATCCATGTGAAATATTTTGACGATGAAACGAATTAAGAAAAATATGTCGATGATATGGATTTTGTACTCATGGACAGTCCATATTAATCTAGTGCCACACATTGACATCATAACCATTATAAATTCTCCCTCTCACTTAACCTGGCCCACACAAACCCTTTTACTAGAATATTAGAATATAAAGTAAAAGTTTTTGTCCTTGATGGTTGAATTGTAAGGTCCAATGAACTCGTAATCATCACTTAACACTTAATTCAAGATTAACCACTGGTATAAATATGTCTTCGTCGAAATATTTCCTCTTAATTCTTACCGACTGAACCTTTTTGGTTGTTTGTAATTACCTGACGATGAGATCGATGATTTCCCTCCACTTATCATTTCTACTTCCCCTGTAATATGGAAAAAATCATGAACACAAGGTTTTATGCACATAACAGTTAGAGCACATCGTACTACTCTGACCAAATCAAAGTTGTAACGTGTTTTTCATTGATTTTTCGTGGGTTACTTGGGAAACATTATAACCATGTTAACATATAATCGACCATAATTATCTTCAATTCCACCCATTTTTTTCTTAATGCTTCCACTGCATGAACTGGGTAAATTGTGTTGTGATGAGTCGTTTTCGAGCCAATAAGTAATTTTTTTGCAATTTTTTTCATCTTTTTATTATATGTAATCAATTCAGTAGTGAATCAATTTAAATCAGTGGTAAAATTTATGCAGGAGAAAAAATGTGTTATATGTAAACCAGAAAGGGGAAAATCCAAATATTCATCATGCCTAATCATGTTCCAGAACATACCTCTCTCAATATTACCAACACAAACAACCATGATGGAAGGGAACACTATCCTAGTTATTATGATATTTATGACCTGTTTCAGAATGAGAGTTTCACACCTGAAGACGAATACATCGATGAATACAAGAATATACACAAAAGCGGGATCCACATTGTAACATCTCATCCAGAACTATTTTCCTTCAATGATGTTGCAATATGGTGTTTCACACATGTGCAGGAATATATCAGGATGATTACCAATGCCTCATGTGTCCCAATTTCATCCATTAAGAAAGGTGACATCAAGATTTGATATAATACCCTTGAAACCACTAACTCGCTGGACGAATATTTATTGGATCAATTCGGGGTCATTCACACAAACTTCAAAACTCTTATGGAAGAATGATTTGTTGATGAAGAGTGGCCAGTGAAGAAGGGAGAAGGATATGTCCCAACACATTACATGAAGGACCCATACAAAATCTTAAATGCAATTATTTTCATGCTTTATGGTGAGGATACCAACATCCACTTCGGGATGGAGTGGTTTCTAATTGTAATGTCCCCTCCATTACAACATCAATGTAAGTGAGTACAATAGTGGTAAAATTATTATTTTTTGAAACAAAAACCATGAGAACGAGTGATAAGAAACAATAACATACATTAGTAATTACCCACTCTATTATCATCTACATCATTACATAGAAAAATCAATCACAAAATTAATGATATTAATAGATATATTATATCACATCACTATAAAAAAAGATGTATATCCACCCAGCCTACCCTAGAATGTTAGTACCTCCAAGACACATAATCAACTCTCAAGTCCAGGATTCATCTGATTGATTTTGACCATTTAAGGTCTCAGGACTGGCGACTGTACTGAAGAACATGGAGATATCTATTCCCATAAAAAAATTAAATCTAGACTTAGGATGAAGTGATAGTAAGATTTGATCATAACGCAAATTTAACCTTCAAGTACTCATTATTTTAGACAAGGTTCCTTCCTTTAACATTCTCTACTCAACGACGTCCAAGGGTTTTACCCAAATGGAAAGGAGAGTTCAACATATAGATTGGGATAAGGTAATCGAGACCTGAAATTAAGGAAATCTTGGTGAATGGTAATTAAAACTATCATTCCTAACTAGTGCACTTGGAACAAATCACTCAGGTTTGGAAAAAAGACTAACAATGTTACGGAGATACAATTAATAACTGACCAACGAACACAACACAAAGATAGAAGTAAACGATATCCATGATATCACTTCACACCATAATAATAGATGGAGTTTGGGTTATGCTACCACCACCTAGAAGTTATATAATGTTACAATAACCAAGAGGCCAATAATATCTGCAATGGATCTAGGTATTAGATAACACAACTCTTGTTAATTAAAAAATTCAACTATTCACAGGAGTAAGGGAGTGAACTTTTTATTAAACTTGAATGCAAGAATATACATCGAAGAGGAAATTAAGTTTAAATCTCAGAAATGCTATACACAATCAGTGACCGTAATAATTCACACTCAATAATTAAATACACAATGAGATGTGCTCCTAAATTCAGATCGTTGTTTAGCTAAAACAACCTCATTTTTCTAAAAATCAAAACTCTAAATTCGTTTTTCATTAACAAAAAAAATAAACAATTTAAATTGTTGGCGGATCCAATCTAATGGTTTTCGATAGCCACTAGAGAATCATGATTCCACAGAATATCCATATCAATTTAATTTAGTAGTAAATAAAAATCCATAATCGTATCCTAACTTCAACGACCAAACAACTCAACCGGAATTGAAATTCCAATTACAATGACAATGAAAACTTCAAATTCGTGGTGCAATGGCTATCAAACTCCAACATATTTCTAACAATAACTTCAATTAAATATACAAAGATCCCATGATTATTTAAAAACTCACACTTACAATCCAATACACAGTGACTACAAAAAATCAAATTTCTTGAACTGCATTTGATTTGCGCCTTCTCGGCGAATCAAAATTAAAATAAAAAGAAGTCACAGTCCGTTGTGATGCAACACAGTATTTCCAAAATTGTAATATATTTTCCAAGAAAATTCAACCTTGAATTTTGTTTAAGGATTCCAAACGGTTCAACGTTTTAACTTTTCGAAGGTTTTAATCTCACAGTGACCATTGCAAGTTCTCATTCTAGAAATTATATCATGATACCCAATCAAATAAATTCTAATTTTCGAATTGAAATTTAAACTATTGATTAAAAATATACCATATGAATATTGGTTAACTAATAATAGGATTTAAAAGGTTGTTTGAATTCCCATTCGAAATTGAAATAAAAAACCAGTGATACAAATCCTCTAAGGATCAAATCTATCATATAGTTGATAGCAATGAATAAAATTTTCTTCAAGAAAATCTAATTATTTTTTTTAGTTTCTTAAATCATTTAAATATACAATTTATCATACTACAATATAATTCAAAATTAAATATCGGATCCAATGAAGACTTCGTGGTGATTGTGTCCTTCAATCCTTGCACTCCTTCAGTACTCCAGCTTGTTAATCATTGAAACTTCACCAATATCTCCTAGACAATGATAGGGGTACTCTTCTCCCCCCTTATCCCCCCAAGACGCAAAGGGGCCACACACAAGAAACCATCAACAATAGCTCCAAAGTTTGTTTCGCAAGGAAGAGCTTCCACTCTTTCTTCAAGCTTGGTATCCCAACTCTCATAAGTAAAACAGAGTCCAAATTTTTGGCAGCATAACAATACCAAGTAAAAGAGAGATCAATTTCCCTTCTATCACATTTGTTTTATAGAAATATACTCAATGACACATGTCCTTATGCACAATTAATTATATTTTTAATTAATTTAATTAGTATTATTCACCCACACACTTGTCACACTCTCCCCAAGTTGCACAAGTAATTACCATTTTTATTTTAATTAAAAATGAAATTTCTCTCGCATTCCCCAATGTGTTCATATTTTAGCTCTTAGATGTCCCTTTGTTCCCCATATTCTCATTTAATGAGTGTCTCCTAACTAGATCTTAGTTAGAGTTGGATTAAGAGTCTTCTTCTAATTAGACTTGTGGTAGGTTGACTCAAGATTCTATTCTATGTACACCTATTCTCTCAAGTTATTATTTATTTCTACTTTTAAATTCATTTTAATAATTTCATGCACACATGTGCATTTTATCCAACCTTTAGATTTGTATTCACTTTTTCCTACAAGTTGATTTTATCTCAATTATTTTAATTTAAATATTTTTAATTTGTTCTTTAATTAACTTAGACTTTGTCTTAGTCTTAGACTTAGGCTTAGACTCTTGTTAGGATTCACAGTTGATAATTTACTGACTAATTAATTATTTTATTTTAGCAAGGTCTAACCATTTCCATGTTTTCTAGGCCACCTAGATTTATTCAACTCAATTATAGTTGCACGATGTGCCATTCAAGACGCACCTCCATGCTCCAAGAGTGCCACTCTCCTTAGACTAGTTTTGGAAGTTTTTTCAACCCTTTGGAGTCAACAATCCATTCGGTCAACCTTGTGAGAGACTAAGGGATTATAAGGAATGAGGACTCCTCCTTATTGTGTGCCCCTTAGAAATATTTGTGAGCAACTATCTTAGTCCTCTCTCATGACATCATGGACCTATTGAACAAGGAAATCATTAACCTGCCACTTAGACCATGATGGGGGTGCTAGTAGGCTATGACAGGAATGGTGCCACACCTCTCCCTCAATTTTTGGTTTCTATGCATGGCTCATTTACTCTTTATGTGAGTCAGATTAGCAAGCATCATCAAACCTGTATCCACTGACAAAAATAGTTTCAATAAACCATATACATAAATCATGTTGTAATCAATCATATGTCACATGTGCGTAAAATGAAATACTCAAACAAATACAATCCACTCCCTGACTTAATCCAGAGTCCAAGGAAGTCCATTGATGCCATCAACATCCATAACCTGCCATGTGTCCTTCATACTTAGGAAAACTCATCAATAACATCTACCAATACATATACATCAAAATAACAATAAGTCCCAACACATCCTAATCATCATACATAACCCATAATCGAAACGAAATCATAATATAGCATAATCGGATCACTTGCACGCAAGTGTCCACAAATAATATGTCACTAAAAGTGGAATCAGTAGAGTGGGATGTTATATACACCCCCTCTTGTTTTAATCTTCATCCCAAAGTTTGTACAATATACAAATGCAAGTAAAGAAATGTATAGGACATATATCTATATATCTAATCTATCAAACAAGTAAGGAAATTGTTGGTGCATCTCATATGCATCCTCCCATGTCATTGAGTTTGGACTATAGTTGTGTCGGTGGACCTTGACCTAATCAACTATTCAACATCGTAGTTGTCGAATGTGATGGTCCAGAATTCAAATCGGCTCCTCGATGAGAGCACCCTCGTCTGACACCTGCAAGGAACTCATGTCAATCACATGTGACATATCAAAAACATAATGTCGCAAAACAGATATGTGAAAACATTGTGCATATGCCTTAAAAAAATCAGTCAAGGATAGTCAGTAATCCATGGGTCCTTTCTTTTCCACAACCTCGAAAGGTCCCACAAACCTAAGAGAGAGTTTAGCACCCTTTCCAAAGTTGATCGAACCCTTGTGCGGTTTTACCCAGAAGAAAACTCTATCTCCAAATTCATAACTGTAGTCAACGCGATGCACATTATCATAACTCTTTTGTCGATCCTTCACTTCTTTAATCCTCTTTCTTATCGATTGCATATATTCTTCCATTTCTTGGATCACTTCCGGTCCCACCAGGACCCTATCCTTAACTCGATCCCAAATGAACGACGTATGGCATGATTTCCCATAGATAAACTCAAACAGTTCCATCTTATTTGTACTCTGGTAGTTGTTCTTGTAAGAAAACTCTACTAATGGTAAGAAGTCCTCTCAATGTTTATGTTGGTCCATTACATACATATGCAACATATCCTCCAAAATATGGTTCATTTTTTTTGTTTGTTCGTCTGTCTCTGGGTGATATGTTGTACTAAATTTCAGTTGTGTTCCCAAGGCCTCTTGGAAACTGGTCCAAAAGAATCCTATAAACATTGATCCTCGATCATACATGATCTTTCTTGGTACACCATGTAACTTGATAATATCACAAACAAAAACTGTAGCGATATCTGGTGCCTGATACATTGTACACACTAGAATAAAGTGTGCACACTTCATCAAAGTGTCCACTACCATGAAAATTGAATCATGTCTTCTTGTCATCAGTGGAAATCCAACAATAAAATCCATCAAAATGATCTCCCATTTAGATTCAGGAATAGCGTGTGGCTATAAAAATCTTGTCGAATGTCTATGTTCAGCCATCACTTGATGACATTCTAGACATCTCTCCACGTAACTTACTATTTCTGCTTTCATTCATTTCTAGAAGAATACAGGCTTAAGGCATGCCTTCATTTTCTTGACTTCCGAATGATCCATGTACATTGCTCGATGTGCTTCACTCAGGATCAATCTTCTTAATTCGTCGTTAGGCAGTACACAAATTATGTTGTTAAATCTCAAAAATTCATCGTTTTTCAATGAATATCCTTCAAACTTCGGTACCAACATGGTATCTTGTCCAATATTATCCTTAACCTCTTTGTACCAGTCATTGTCAAACTGTAGAGCTAGAATCATTTCTCGAAGATTCATATTAATAGGTATCACCGCGAATATGTGTGGTCTCCGACTCAACACATCTTACACTCTATTCACCATTCCTTTAAATGTAAATAATCCCAAAAACGTATTCTCTAAGTAATTTTGACCAACACCTTTGTCGCGCGTTCAAGTCACTCTATGTAAATATATGCTGCAATCCACAGTGATTTGTCTTTAATTTAAATTTTTGTCCAATCAGATAATGTCTCCATACTCTTAAGGCATATACAATTCCTAATAACACCAAGTCATGCGTTGCATATTTCTCCTCATGCTTTCTCAATTTCCTTGAAATGTAATCGATCACTAGACCGTCTTGCATAAAAAATCCACCTAAACCTTCATTGGATTTGTTCGTTCATACCTGTTGAACACACCACCCACATAAGAGGGGGGGGGTGAATTAGTATGTGGACTTTTCTAAATTTTCTTCTTGCAAGTTAGCAGTTAAAACATATTTGTACAAATTAAAAAAAATTAAATCATAATCACAATGGAAAAGAGATACCAAATGTTTGTATAAGATTTTGTATAATGTATATGTATATATGTGACTATAGTAATAATGATTTTCCCAGGACCAACTATTTTGTATCAGCACCAACTGAAGTAAGGAGCACCAACTCTCAAGCAAGACCCATCTTGCCACAAGACCCAGCTTGTTGATAGAACATAGTCTATCCAACTAGAGTTCATATAGTAATTAAACTCTAGTAGCAGTGATCCATTATTGAATCAACTCTATTTCATGATCAGAGGTATACCATTTACACTCATCACCGCACTTCATATTCTCTCTGAAATTTGAGCCTTCTTCACTTCTTCTTTCCTCTGATATTTGCACCTTCTTCATTTCTTCTTCTCTCTGATATTCGCACGGACCTTAGGTCCGTATCCCCTTCATTTTTCTCTGTATGCCACCCTTTCTTAGTGAGACTATATTTTCCACAAGCATGTCTTTTTCCTAAAGCACACAATCCAGTGAGCCAATCATGGTTGTATTTATAGTTGCTTATGATCAAAAAGTGTTTAAGTTATTGGGCCGACTTGTGCAACAAGTTATAACTAACTTGTTCATTTACAAAAACTTTTGGGACCACCAGAGATCATCATTACGAGTCTTCAACTTTACACCTAGCATTCCCTTTAATTTCATAAATCAATCACAGGTATGGATCCTGATGCAGGAGCATCGCAAGCATCACCAACAAGTAAGCAAGCGCGAAGATGGAAGACAACTGGAAAACACTACTGCACATTTTTTTTTATGTAATACCTAAGAGAGTGCGTACTTCCATGTTTTAAACAGATCTTGAGCGAGCCGCTCTCATCTGTAAGATGTAAAGGCATTTATAGGCAGTTAATGTAAGTAGGTAGAATTAAAGATTCTAGATTAGACAGTTTAGAGGTAGGAGGGAAAACCGACTATAGACACCCTCATCTTGTATATTTGTAACATTAACATTAGCATTATTATCATTTGAGTAGAGAGCATAGAGGAGAAGAAGAAGAGAGTTGTGTAGAAGAGGCCATGTACAGAAGTTCTGAGATTAATATATGGAGCTTTGATTCAGACTCATGGTGTTCTAATGCTTTCTGTGTATACATGTTGATTATTATGCTCATGGTTGTTTTACTCTTTCTGTTGTACCATTGCTTTTATGATATATATGTATGATTTCATGTTTAGTATTGGAAATATGAGAGAGTAAGGGAATGAGTTTCAATTGTTTCTCTATCTGAGCAAGAGATCCTGCAAGGAGTGTAGTGGAACATCCGCAGGGAGTGCATTGACGGGTTCAGAGTTCATCTATGAAAAACTTAGGAGGGATACCGTTGTTCTCATTTCCCGCAGAAGTGTGGGTTAGGCACAGAAGTCATGCAAGGTATGTGCAGGTTGGTTGAAAGTTCATAACTTGTCAACCGAGAGGAGATTTGAAGACTACTGTCGCGGGGAGTTGCATAGAGTCAAAAGAACTCAAATACTTAGGCATATTTGAGGAAGTGTCACAAGGAGTGCATGCAGAAATCTCATAGGAGATTTTAGGTCGAGAAAGGAAGCTCAGAGGAGATTTCACCTTATAGGTGTTGAAGAGCAGAGGAGGAGTCTTTGGTCATTGTGTGGAGGCCAAGTTAGAACCAGAGTCCTTTGAGGAAAGTTTGGACGGTCGAAATTCTCTGAGGAGAATCCCTGAAATAGCGAGGGTCGTTAGATCTTGCAGAGGAGTCAAGGGAGTTACGACAAGTGTTTTTTGAAGCATAAGCTCAGAAGATATAGGGCCATTGGATCACTCATGAACTCTCATTTTGGAGTTCAAAGACTTGAAGAGGCAGGAGAATTTACGACAGAATTGGAGAACGACGAAGTGACAAGTGGCACACTTGTTGTTAGGTGGAGTCAAACTCCGTTGTCTGTCTTTGAGAGTTCGTGGGTTGGAGAACCGAAATCTTAGCATCAGGATTCACAGAATTGTGAAGTCTGAAACCCCGAAAAGGCAGAAGGTTCCGTTGTGGGGCCAACACTAGGAAACGTGTCGAAATTCAGCATTTTGGGGAATAGGAGATCGGGATATTTGTTCCGGGATTCCCAAAAATGAGAACCGCAATATAAGTGTGGAGGATAACGAGGCCTAGATTTCAGCAAATTGGCAATTCGAGTTTTTGAAGTCGAAGAGTCGAGACACTCGGTAACAGGAGTCGCGAAGCCGCGATATCCGAAGTTCCGAAATAGTGAAGGATGTGATCACATAGCGGATTGGAGAATTTGAATTGGTGCTTCGTGTTGTGCACGCAGGCTCAATTCATAAGGACCTGTGGTGACACCATCGTAGGTGTGTTTGATTTCCTGGGAAGGAATAAAAGAGTCAGTTAGACTCAACGGGAAAAAAATGGAACGATCATGTGAAGACCTTAACCCGAGGGTTGGGGGTCTGCACCATCTGGTATCAGAGCCTAGGAAAATTTTCTTTGCTTTCTGTAGAAGGGAAAAGAGGAATTTACAGTCATGCCACTGAGAATAAGAGACAGACAAACACCTGATCCACCAGAGGAAATGGAAATGCCAAGAAGGAGGGGTGTGAAATTACCTGAGCCGCCAGGGGAAAGAGAGATGTGTGAAATGCGTGCTAGGTTGGATGCCATGGAATTAGCACAAAGGAACACAATCGGTTCTAGAGATATCAGTGAGTCTGAAAATGAAAATGAAGTTGAACATGAAGGAGAAGAAGTTGCAGCAGAAGATGCAACAAATGAATGCCTACTCAGGGTTGTTGCAAGGATGGGTGCCAGGGAAAAAATGGACATTCCAGTATATGAGGGAAACCTGGATGTTGAAGAGATTCTAGTCTGTATTAGAGCTCTGGACACGTATTTTGACTATGAAGATGTCGAGGAAGACAAGAAGGTCAAACATGCTATCACAAGATTGAAAGGACATGCAACATTGTGGTGGGATGAACTACAAGTTGACAAATGCTGCAAAGGCAAGTAGAAAATCAAGAGTTGGGATAGAATGATTGTGAAGATGAAAGAAAAATTCATTCCCAAGGATTACCAAATTACTCTGTTTTGAAGGATGCATAATTTGAGACAGAAGCTGATGTCAGTGAAAGAGTATACTAAAGAGTTTTACAAGCTGAACATCAGGGCAGGTCATCGCGGAAGTGATGATGAAAAGGTTGTCAGGTATATGAATGGTCTGAGATATGACATTTAGGATGAGATGAGAATGATGATCATTCAGAGTGTAGAAGATGCTTATCAGATGGCTATGAAGGCTGAAGAGAAGATGAGTTGAAAGCAGAGTCAAAGAGGCTGAGGCAGAAGTCAACCTCAAGGCAAAACAAGTGTCCAAGATAGGAATCAAAAGTCTAAGGAAGAGTGGAAGAAACCTCAATCTCAAACTGAGAGAGGTGGAAGCTCACAGAGAGGACAGTATGTTGATAACAACACTTTTCCTCGTGCTAGGGGAAGAGGAAGAGGCAGAGGTGGAGTGATAAAATGCTTCACATGCGGAAAGAATGGACACAAATCTTATGAATGTCTAGATAAGAAGAAAGAAGGTGGTGAGACTCACATTGTTGAGGCACAAGGGCGGAATGTTGAAGCAGAGGATGCTGAAGGTGGAAGATCACTAGTGATGAGGAAATTTCTCTTAACGCCAGTAATGGAGCTAGAGAATCCAGTGCAACGAAACAGTCTTTTTCGGACTGCTTGCAAGACCAAAGATAGGGTATGTAAGGTCATCGTGGACAATGGTAGCACAGACAATCTTGTTTCTACAGAGATGGTAGAAACGCTGGAGCTGGAGACTATTGAACATCTGAGTCCATATAGAGTTTCATGGCTACAAAAAGGACATCAAGTAGATGTCACTAAACAATGTTTAGTTGAATTTAAAATAGGAGGATATAACGATAAGATATTGTGTGATGTCCTTCCCATGGATGTTTTTCATCTATTGTTGGGTAGACCGTGGCAATATGATAGGAATGTGGTTCACTATGGGAGAAAGAACATGTACACCCTAGAGAAAAGTGGGAGGACTCACATGTTGTTGCCGATTAAGGATAAAGAGGTGAGACCTAAAGTAAGAAACACTGTACTTCTCATGAGTGGGAAGGAACTTCTTAAGGATGTTGAGAAAAAGGAAGATCCACAATTCATTGTGGTCAGGAAACCTATAATTCTTTTGACCAACACAAGAGTGGATGATTTACTAGAAGAAATCCAGAAGTTACTGGAAGAATTTGTTGAGATAGTAGTGGATGAACCACCTCGTTCGTTGCCACCAATCAGAAGTACAAGTCATCACATTGATCTCATACCTGGAGCTAGTTTACCAAACAAAGAAGCGTACAGATTTATGCCACAGGAGAATGAGGAGGTCAAAAGACAAGTCCAGGATCTAATGGACAAAGGATTGGTTAGAGAAAGCTTGAGTCCATGTGTTGTTCCGACAGTGCTCAGTGCAAAGAAAGATGGAGGTTGGAGGATGTGTACAGGCTCAAGAGAAATTAACAAGATTACCATTAGGTATAGATTCCCATTGCCAAGGATGGATGATTTGATGGACTGCTTGAGTGGAGCAATTTTTTTTCGAAGATTGATTTGAAAAGTGGATATTATCATATTCGTATGAGAGAAGGTGATGAATGGAAGACATCATTCAAGATGAATGAAGGGTTGTATGAATGTCTTTTTATGTCATCTATCTTAACAAACATGCCAAGTACCATCATGAGATTGATGAATGAAGTCTTGAAGGATTTCATCAAAAAATTTGTCATTGTGTATCTTGATGACATACTGATTTTCAGTAAAACAGAGGCAGAGCAGCTTAAACATTTGGCTACAGTGATGCAGAGGCTACAGCAAGAGAAGCTACTAATAAATATGAAGAAATCCTCATTCATGAAGACAGAGTTCATTTATTTGGGTTTTGTTATTTCTGCAGATAAGTTGAAGATGGATCCAGATAAAGTGGAGGTGATTAAGAATTGGCCATCGCCAAAAACCATCTTTGAAGTTCGAAGTTTTCTAGGATTGGCTAGTTTCTATTGGAAATTCATCAGGAATTTCAGTGAAGTTAGCACACCAATGATGGACACAGTGAAGAAAAGACATAAATCTTTTCACTGGACAGAAGAAGCAGAGAAAAGATTCAATTTGTTAAAGAGGAAGATTATTGAATAACCAATTTTGGTGTTGCCATATTTCAACAAGACATTTCAAGTCAAATGTGACGCAAGTGGATTTGCAATTGGAGGGGTTTTGAGTCAAGACGATAGACCAATCGCATAATTCAGTGAGAAACTGAATGAAGTGAAAGTGAAGTACTCCACGTATGACAAGGAATTTTATGCGGTCATACAGGAACTGAAAAAGTGGAGGCACTACTTGATCCCTAAAGAGTTTGTTTTGTATAGTGATAATCATGACTTACAATTTGTAACTCAGCAGGATAAATTGAACCAGAAGCATGCAAAATGGGTTGAATATATGCAGAATTTTATTTTGTAATTAAACATATTTCAGGAACTGCTAACAAAGTTGTTGATGCTTTGAGCAGAAAATGTTTGCTTATGAAGGAGTTCACAGTCATAACTTTGGGTTTTGATAACCTCGCAAATATGTATAAGGATGATCCAGATTTCAAAGAGGCATACGAGGTATCTGAGGACCCAGTTCTTAGGGATAGAAGTCAATGGGATGAATATATGATCCAGGATGGATTATTGTTCAGGAGAAATCAACTATGTATTCCAAAATTCTCCATGAGGGAGAATCTATTGAAGGAAAAACAAAGTGGAGGATTGGCCAGACATTTCGATCATGATAAAACGTTCTCGAAGTTGAATGGCTCATATTTTTGGCCAGGAATGAGGGCAGATGTCAAACAATTTGTGGACAGATGCAGAATTTGTCAGTACACAAAGGGAAGGAAACAAAACACAGGGTTATATCAGTCGTTACCCATACCAGAGAGGCCGTGGGATGTAATAAGAATGGATTTTGTGTTGGGATTGCCAAGAACACAAAGAGGGTATGACTCAATCTTTGTTGTAGTGGACAGATTTTCGAAAATAGCACACTTTATACCATGTCAGAAAACTAGCGACACAACTCACATTGCGAACCTATTTTTCAAAGAAGTTGTCACACTTCATGGCTTACCCAGGAGTATAGTTTCAGATCAAGACACCAAGTTTGTCGGACATTTCTGGAGGAATTTATGGAAGAAGCTAGGAACAAAATTTTCATTTAGCTCATCATATCATCCTCAGACGGATGGGAAAACAAAAGTTGTAAACAAGAGCTTGGGAGATTTGCTAAGGAGCCTAGTGACCGAACATCACAACCAGTGGGATTACATTCTGCCACAGGAGGAATTTTCTTATAATGATTCGATCAATAGAAGCACATGGCAGAGTCCATTTTATATTGTTTATAGAATGTCGCCAAGAGGAGTTTCTGAATTGAAAGATTCAAAACAGAATGAAACTAGGAGTGCTAGTGCAGAGGCAATGAAGGAACATCATAGCCAAGTGAAGAGGCGATTGAAAAATTCAAGCCAGGAGTATAAACACAAAGTAGATTAACACAAGCGACAACTTCATTTCGAAGTTGGTGATTTGATTCTTGCACATATGAGGAAGGAAAGGTTCCCAAGGGGAACATATAACAAACTGAAGATGAAGAAGATTGGACCATGTAAGATCATAAAGAAATTTGGGGCGAATGCATATGAGATTGAATTACCCGAGGGGATTAGAATTTCACCGATATTCAACATCTCAGATTTGTACCCTTATAAAGCTAGAAAAGTAGGAGCAGACAGTGAACAGACAGAGGTTCAGTGGGCTAAAAAAATTCCTATAGCTAAAAAACCACATATGGAGAGAATACTTGACAAGAGAGTCAGCAAGAGGACCAGGAGAAAAGAGTATTTTGAATACTTAGTCAAGTGGAAGGGACATCCAGTTGAAGATGCTAGCTGGGAGAGTGAAATATACATTCAAAAGCATGGGAAAACAGTGCAAGAGCTCATCAACAGGAGTTCATGAAAATTTTCAAGGGAGGGAGTATGATGCAGGAGCATCACCAACAAGCAAGCAAGCACGAAGATGGAAGACAACTGGAAAACACCAGCGCACATTTTTTTTATGTAATAGTTAAGAGAGTGTGTACTTCCATGTTGTAAACAGATCTTGAGCGATCCGCTCTCATCTATAAGGTGTAGAGGCATTTATAGGCAGTTAATGTAAGTAGGTAGAATTAAAAATTCTAGATTAGACAGTTTAGAGGTAGGAGGGAAAACCGACTATAGACACCCTCATCTTGTATCATTTGTAACATTAACATTAGCATTATTATCAATTGAGCAGAGATCATAGAGGAGAAGAAGCAGAGAGCTGTGTAGAAGAAGCCATGTACAGAAGTTCTGAGATTAATATATGGAGCTTTGATTCAGACTCATGGTGTTCTAATGTTTTTTATGTATACATGTTGAATGTTATGCTCATGGTTGTTTTACTCTTTCTGTTGTACAATTGATTTTATGCTATATATGTATAATTTCATGTTTAGTATTTGAAATCTGAGAGAGTAAGTAAATGAGTTTCAATTGTTTCTCTATCTGAGAAAGAGTTCCTGCAAGGAGTGCAGTGGAGTGTCTGCAGGGAGTGCGTTGACAGGTTCAGAGTTCATCTCTTAAAAAATCAGGAGGGATACCATTGTTCTCATTTCCCGCAGAAGTGAGAGTCAGGAAAAGAAGCCGTGGAAGGTATGTGAAGGTTGGTTGAAAGTTCAAAACTTGTCAATCGAGAGGAGAGTTGAAGACTACAGTCACGGGGAGCTGCATAGAGTCAAAAGAACTCAAATACTTAGGCGTATTTGAGGAAGTGTCACAAGGAGTGTGTGCAGAAATCTCATAGGAGATTTGAGTTCGAGAAAGGAAGCTCAGGGGAGTTCGCACCTTCCAGGTGTTGAAGAGAAGAGGATGATTCTTTGGTCATCATGTGGAGGCCAAGTTAGAATCGGAGTCCTTTGAGGAATGTTTGGACGGTTGGAATTCTCCAAGGAGAATCCCCGAAATAGCGAGGGCCGTTAGATCTTGCAGAGGAGTCAGGGGAGTTACAGCAAGTGTTTTGTGAAGCATAAGCTCAGAAGAGATAGGGTCGTTGGATCACTCATGAACTCTCATTTTGGAGTTCGGAGGACTGAAGAGGTAGGAGAATTCACGATAGAATTGGAGAACGGTGAAGTGACAAGTGGCGCACTTGTTTTCAGGTGGAGTCAAACTCTATTGACTATCTTCGGGAGTTCGTGTGTTAGAGAACCGAAAGCGTAGCATCAGGATTCATGGAATTGCAAAGTCCAAAACCCCAAAAAGGTGGAAGGTTCCGTTATGGGGCCAACACTGGGAAACGTGTCGAAATTCGACATTTCGGGGAACAGGAGATCGAGATATTTGTTCCGGGATTACTGAAAATGAAAACCGTGATATAAGTGTGGAGGATAATGAGGCCTACATTTTGGCGAATAGGCAATTCGAGTTTTGGAAGTTGAAGAGTTGAGACACTCGGTAACAGGAGTCGCGAAGCTGCGATATCCGAAGTTCCGAAATAGTGAAGGACGTGATCACATAGTGGATCAGAGAACTTGAATTGGTGCTTAGTGTTGTGCATGCGGGCTCAATTCACAAGGACCTATGGTGACACCATCGTATGTGTGTTTGATTTCCTGGTAAGGAATCAAAGAGTCAGTTAAACTCAACGGGAAAAAAAAGGAATCATCCTGCGCGAACCTTAACCCAAGGGTTGGGGGTCTGCACCAGATCGATTTCCTTCGTCTCTGTGATTAAAAAAATCGATGCTTCCTTCAAACCATGTTCATATGATCATTGTCGTAGAACCACAGGATTATCAATTTAAGCGACGCATTACATTCTTCCTTTCAAATCTCTTTACCATATGACCAATGGCGTTATTAAGACATTAGGCGAGATGAGTGCTTGAGCGCTTATCAATTCAACGATCACGATTCAATATCCCGATGATATGGACAATTATCGAGACTTCGGGACTTCACAACCTTTCAAATATTTCAAAGCAGATGTTGCCGAACAGATTAGATGGTTCTCATTTATATCACAGAACTGGATTAATGGTCATATTCGATCCTTACATCTATCCTTTCATTGCTTAATCTGACGGCCATGACTTAATCAAGCATTGAGATGGATGGCCACCGTTTACTTCGGGACTTCAACTATTATACTTAAACTATCCTTCCACTTTATTTTGATCAATGGTTGAGAGTGAAATCGAAGTATTCATCATATCGGACGACCCGTGTCCACTTCGAGACTTCGTAGGTTTCGAATAAATGTTGCTCCATTTTCCTCCGAAGTGATCACCTGTTGAGTAATTCATAAGTGGTGGAGACCGATTAATGTCGGTTAATACTTCCACTTACACTATCCTTCCAGTGTAGTATATTGACGGTCAATAATTCTCTTAAAGTGATCTTCATATCAGATATCTCGTTTCGACTTAGACATTCAGGAGTTCAGGACTTTGGGCAAGTGCTAGCAGTAAAACTCCCAAAGTAAAAACACTTGTAGTGCCATAAATTTCTTACATCACTTGATGACATGTTACGAGATGAGTAGTTGTCGTGTGTCACTCAGATTCGTGATTTGCACGTACCTGAAATGTCGATTCAACTTGACACTTGTCATTATCTGATTGTGCCATGTCTCCTTGTTGACGTGGTCTTGCTAATGTGGATCTCCTCATGTGGCACATGTTCTTATCCTAGATCTAATGGTTGTCCTAACTCCCAATGTATCTTAGATCAACAACTGGGAGCAACTTCAGACCTTCTTCCTTTGGGACTTTGGTACTTTTGACATTTGTTGGTGGTGAAAACTCCCGAAGTAAATCTCCCTGAGTGACGTAACTTATTGACGTCATGTATTGACATGGCATGAGCCAATTTCCTCTTGACACTTGTCATCATCTGATTATTCCATGTGTATTTTTTGATGTGGTCTACTGACATGGTAATCCACATGTCCTTGTTGACGTTGTCTGCCACATGTCCTTGCAGACGTGGTCTTCCACGTGTCCTTGTAGATGTGGTCTTCTGACGTGGTCTTCTGATGTCATCTATCAACGTGTCCTTGTATTCGTGGTCTACTAACGTGGTCTACCACATGTCCTTGTTGATGTGGTATGTTGACATGGTTCTCCCTGATCTACCAGTCATCATATTTTCTCTAGATCTGATGGTCCTTATTCATTTCAGATTTCGAGCTTCGGAAAATTCGACTTTCAAGTTCTCAATTCTTCTGAAGTGAGATTCCCCAAACAGTAACCTCCTCGTAAATTTTTACCTGAACCAAATGTTGTTCGTCGATCATGTTCTTAGATGGATGGCTCAATCTATCTACGGTGTTTCTCTTCTAGATTATCCTGTCCTTCCACTTAGAATGATCCAACCATTGTCGGGTATTTGGTTAATCAGATTCTCGCCCCTTTTTGCCCCGCTTATCCCATCCTTCCACTTTAAATTGATCCAATGGTTATGAATACTCTCAAAGTAGATCCACAATCAAGGATGGTTGTGGAACCACAAATTTCGAGTGATTTAACTCGTCACCAAAACTCCGCAATTTGAAGTTGTGCGCTTGTTGATTACTTCTTCCCTTCAAGGGTTGTTTGATTTATTGACCCAGGGTTCATGTTACTCAGGGTTCCAACAAAGCCTCTAAAAATATCGGCCCTCGTGGTATACCAGAAGGCAACACAGCCCCAGAAAGCACTGCGTAGTCTCACCCGAGATAGATTTAAATGGGTGGTTGTAAGACTTAGGTGTTTACACCCTAGGATAGAGCATGGGATAGGGGTTCCTTGGATAAATTTAGATACCATGTGATCAGGGGATCAAATTTTGCTCAATTTTCAAAGTGCTCGAAATGCGACGAAAACAGTGCCATTGCATCTGTCTCGTCTTCCTAATTCCGGTGGTATATATACTTTGTCAAATGGACGTCGTATGAAGAATATATCGCGATCTGTTTGCCAAGCCAAACAGGCAAAAATTTGATGCTGACTGTACCTGTCCATACAGTCCGTACGATGACATGGAAGGACCGTACAGTCTGTACGGTGACGTGTCAGGTGGATGACGTAACAAGCGTTCATTGGTTAGTAGTTGGCGAATCATGGAGCGACACGTGTCTTGTTGACAGTAAATGGTATGAAGGCACGTGGCCCAATCCAGGGGCGCTACGTGTCCCTCGTTGGTTGGTTCATTATGGTTGTATAAAAACTATGGGAGTCCGCAGGGTTCGACCCCCGGACCTCCCCCCCACTATGAAATGCCTTTACATAAACGTTCGACCAATATGCCCACGGGTTGTGACTTAACATATAACCCATTGCAATGTTTTTATAGTCATTTAAATGTGTAAATGGGTGGGGGTCGGGTCGGGGCTTAGCCCCGGCCCATGGTTTTGTTCAAAACATATGACCACATTGTATATTACTCGACTTTTTGCGTGCGGTTTTGATAACCCGTGGTCCTACTACAAACATGTGACCATATTAAAGTGTATGTGTGCGGCTTGGTGCGCGAGGTTTTTTAACCCTTGGTCATATATTATGTGCCATGTGCCCGCGATCTAGAGCGCGTGAGTTGGTTCCACAGTTTTCAAATGGTAACCACCTTTTATCAAAGCGCGAGGTCACATGGCCATATTCCCAGGTGCCGAGATGGTTAGGGGCTGGCGCGCCCTTAACCGTTCTACGGTTTACATCGTTGGCGCGGTTGCGCTCGATGTTGGGTTTTTGCGCTTAAAAGAGCGTGTGAGCAAGGTTCATTCAAGGAGGGTGCGAATTGTAGAACCAGAGACAGCAAGCTTGAAGAGGGAAACTTCCAGGAGGCCTAACTTCTTCATTTTTTGACCAATTGAGGTGTCGAAAGAGCCCAGACAGGGGTTTTGGGATGTTGGGAAGCCATTGGAGCAGTCGGTTTGTCAGTTTGAGCATTGTAAGACATGTTTTTGAGAAATTTTTGAGAAATTAATAATAATGATCGATTGGAAGCTAGACCAGGAGATGTAGCCCATAAGAGGGGTGAACTCCTTTATCAATTGTTTTGCATATGTGTTTATGTTCAATGTTTATGTTGTTGTCTATGTATAATCTGCATAAGTAATCCTTTATTTTATGTGTTGCAAACTTTTTCTTTAAACACATAACATTCACTTGCAATAAGTTTTCAAGTTTTTCAAGTCTTCTTCATTTTTAGATCAAGTTGGTATCAGAGCACTGGTTTTGAAGACTTGATTGTTTGCAAGTTTTGTTTCTGATGCTCACAAGGTTGAAACTCACAAGAGGAGAAGGTCAACTTGTGGAGCCAAGTTCTTATCCGACAAGGAGGAAGCAATTTCATTCACTGCAAGTTGCAGAGAGACTTTCACCAAGCATGGCTCATGCAAAAGATCATGAACGTGTTCCAGCTGAAGAGGAAGATTTTAGGCAGACTATCATACAGTTGAGAGATATGATGAAGGTCATGATGGAACGGAACATAATTTCGCAGGGTGAAGGCTCCAACCCTTCAATGCATAAGGGAGGCGGTGGTGACAAGAATCCAAACACAGATGGGGGAAATGGTGCTTCTCCACCACCCTCTCCTCCATCATCATCATCTTCTTCTTCTTCTTCTACCAGTTCGAAACATCTTCCGAATTGGCATGGTAAAACTCCTTCGCAAATTCCTTCATTAAAACTTGATATAAAATTTGAGTTGCCACTTTATAATGGAGAAGTTAATGCTGAAAAGTTAGATAACTGGATACGTCAAATTGAAGTCTATTCTAGAATACAAAAGATTCAAGATGATGAAACCAAAATTCAGTTAGCTTCATTAAG
>ML783310.1:113777-188907 GCA_009831015.1 Picea engelmannii | reverse complement strand
TTCCTTCTCGACCTTGGGAAAGTATTTCCATGGATTTTGTTGGTGGTTTACCTATGTCGAGAAGAGGTCATGATTATCTTTATGTTGTGGTTGATCGTTTTAGCAAGATGTGTATATTGATGCCTTGTACTAAGAAGGTAACAAAAGAACAAATGGCACAGTTGTTCTTTCAAAAAATTTGGGTGCATTTTGGTTTTCCCAAGTCCATTATTTCTGATCAGGATTCTCGATTTGTTGGAAGTTTTTGGTCGAGTTTGTGGGCACTCATGGACACCAAGCTTAAGAAGAGCACATCTTTTCATCCATAGACAGATGGTCAGACAGAGGTGGTGATCGTACAGTGGTACATCTTCTTCGTGCTTATTGCAGTAAGCATCCTAAGCTTTGGGATGAACATTTACACTACGTTCAACATGCGTACAATCGAGCTAAGCACTCTTCGACTCAAACGTCGCCATTTGAGACATGTTTTGGCTATTTGCCCAAGTCACCTTTAGATTTTATCTTTGGGAAAGATATTGTTGTTGATGGGCAATATGATATTGATCGGGCAGAGAATTTCATTGAACAAATTCAGTCGATACATCAGGTGGTGCAAGAGCAGTTGGAAAAGAGTCAGGCCAAGTACAAAACGAGACATGACAAGCATCGTGTTGATCACAGTTTCGAAGTTGGTGATGAAGTATGGCTTTACATCAACAAGGAGAGGCTTAAAGGAGAAGGTAAAAAGTTGAAACCAATTCGATATGGTCACTTCAAAATTATCGACAAGATTGGTAACAATGCTTTTCGTTTAGATTTGCCTCCTTATATGCAGATGTATGCAGTTGTTAATGTTGAGAGTTTGAAGTTGTATGAGCCTCCATTTATTGATGATCAAGGAGAGCATGTTCAGATTCATTCCATAGATGATTTCTCTCCAGAGTATCTAACAGAACTGCAGGAAGACACCATCCTTGACAGGAGAATGCGAACTTCGAAGCGAGGAAATGTGGAGTATTTGCGAGTTGGTCTTAAAGGGAAAAATCCAAGCAAGGCCAAGTGGATTGAGGTTGGAAGGGTGAGGACACTATACCCTCATATTCACATAGACTGAGATAGTATTTTGGTGGTCCAAAAGCTTCCCAATGGGGAGGTGTGATCAGGGGATCAAATTTTGCTCAATTTTCAAAGTACTCAGAATGCGACGAAAACAGTTCCATTGCGTACGTCTCGTCTTCCTGATTCCGGTGGTATATTTACTTTTTCAAATGGATGTTGTATGAAGAAGATATCGCGATCTGTTCGCCAAGCCAAACAGGCAAAAATTTGATGCTGACTGTACCTGTCTGTACAGTCCGTACGGTGACGTGGCAGGACCGTACAGTCCGTACGGTGATGTCTCAGGTGGATGATGTGGCAAGCATTCATTGGTTAGTAGTTGGAAAATCATGGAGCGACACATGTCTTGTTGACAGCAAATGGTATGAGGGCACGTGGCCCAATCCATGGGCGCCACGTGTCCCTCGTTGGTTGGTTCATTATGGTTGTATAAAAACTATGGGAGTCCACGGGGTTCAACCCCCGGACCTCCCCCCCACTATGAAATACCTTTACATAAACGTCTGACCAATACGCCCACGGGTTGTGAATTAACATATAACCCATTGCAATGTTTTTAAAGTCATTTAAATGTGTAAATGGGTGGGGCTCGGGCCGGGGCTTAGCCCCGGCCCGTGGTTTTGTTCAAAACATATGACCACATTGTATATTACCCAACTATTTGCACGCGGGTTCGATAACCCGTGGTCCTATTACAAACATGTGACCATATTAAAGTGTATGTGTGCGGTTTGGTGCGCGGGTTTTTTTAACCCTTGGTCATATATTATGTGCCATGTGCCCGTGATCTGGAGCACGTGAGTTGGTTCCACGGTTTTCAAACGGTAACCACCTTTTATCAAAGCGCGAGGTCACATGGCCATATGCCCAGGTGTCAAGACGGTTAGGGGCTGGCGCGCCCTTAACCGTTCTACGGTTTGCACCGTTGGCGTGGTTGCGCCCGATGCTAGGTTTTTGCGCTTAAAAGAGCGTGTGAGCCAGGTTCATTCAAGGAGGGTGCAAATTGTAGAACCAGAGACAACAAGATTGAAGAGGGAAACTTCCAGGAGGCCTAACGTCTTCATTTTTCGACCGATTGAGGTGCCGAAAGAGCCCAGACAGGGGTTTTGGGACGCTGGGAAGCCATTGGAGCAGTCGGTTTGTCAGTTTGAGCATTGTAAGACATGTTTTTGAGAACTTTTTGAGAAATTAATAATAATGATCCATTGGAAGTTGGACCAGGAGATGTAGCCCATAAGAGGGGTGAACTCCTTTATCAATTGTTGTGCATATGTGTTTATGTTCAATGTTTATGCTGCTATCTATGTATAATCTGCATAAGTAATCCTTTATTTTATGTGTTGCAAACTGATCATTTTTCTTTAAACACATAACATTCACTTGCAACAAGTTTTCAAGTTTTTCAAGTCTTCTTCATTTTTAGATCACCATGAGCCGTAAGGGAGAGTACTTATTCCTTGGATTTGCATATGAATATCCTACAGGTTAATTACAGTTAACTATAAGTAGATTCATAACCAAGTAATAACTCATCAATCAAGTTAAACCATCAATTGTTGAAAGAAAGAAGAATCATGCATACATTTAACAAATTACATGAGAGTTACCGTGGTTCACCCCCTCCTGGGCTACGTCCACAAAGATTTGGCTCTTGGCTCTTGTATAATAATAGTTTTGCATTTTCGGCGCCTCGCGCTTACAATTATCTACAAAACTGGGTAAGATCTATGTGAGGAGAAATAGATCACACCATGCTCCATGACCTGGGCATAATCCTCAGATCCACCCATCCTTGGGTCTCCTTTACTCAATAACTTACAAGTCAATTCATACTGCTTCAGAATATTACAGAAAAATCGCTCACAACTACTAATGAACTCCCTTATATGATACTTTTGTATCTATATTTATACGTTTCGGGCTCTTCAACCTCTTTCAGAATGTTACAAAACCCTAACCCTTCTTATGTTAGGTCTTTCTCCCATACGCATGTTGCTCCTCCTCCAACTGTCGCTTTCCTTTGTGCACACTTTCTTGCATGTGTGTGTGTTGTTCTTCTGCCAGTTGTTACTTCATTTTTCTGAACGCTTTCTTTTCTATGATCATTCTTCTTTCCTCTTTGGCTTGGTGCCAATAGACCCCCAACACTGACATGTGACTCGTCCTAAGTCACCTAGTTTCTTTGTGCTTCCTCGATCTCCTTAGTGATCGTCTAGAACTGTTCCTGCAACTTTGTTGCTTTTGTCAGTGCCTGTGCGGTTCTCTCCTTGATGGTGTCAATTGTCTGAGCTGCCACTTACTCACTCATCAGTCCTGTGCATTTTAGATGAGTTTGTGTTGTTTGGTTTCTTGCTTCTTCTATCTGTGCAAGTACTTCTACTACCTGTTCTTGCAATGGTTCTATTTGAGCCTGATGCTCCTATTTTTGTGTTTGCGCAGTGATAAGTTCTACCTATATCTTATTCAGATATTGCGTTCCCTTGACTCGTTCGGGTATTGGTATGGTCTTCTGTCGTTGCTAGAGTTCTTGGATCATTGTATTGATCCTCTCCTCCTCCTTGTCCCAGTGTTGGACTTATGGATCCTCTTCCAGCCTTGTCCAAAGTTGCGTTGCTTTATCCAACAAGTTGGCTTCTGAGCTGAATTGTTTTTCCAACTCCTGAAGCTACATTGTTGCTTCTTGCTTCCTTTGCTCCTTCACTGGTGGTGGAGTTTTCGGTCTAATCTGTCCGCGGAGAGTCTCGATCTCCTTTTGATACTGATCAATTGCCTACGCAATTTGGTCGATCTTCTCTGTGGTTGGGAGTTCATTTCCTTGCACAGTAGTTGGAAGTTTCCTGAAAACTTCTTCCACTCTATGTTCCAACTCATTTTTGTGTTCTTTCTCTTCCTTGGTTTCCGATTTAGCCCGTGCGCAAACAGTTTCCAATGCTTCCCGCTTCTTTGTTGCTTGCTATAGCTTAACTAAGTTTTTATGTGCTCGAGCCTGCATCTCATGGTCGATGCTCACCTATAGTTTGTATAATTCCTTTGATGGCATCTGTGTGAGGACCAATTGGATATGATCCAAATCCTTCAGTGGTGTCTGTCCCACAATTTCATCCATTTGCAGCATGCTAGGCTTTATGTAGACCGTGGAATGTGCATGTGGTATCGAACGAACTGGGTTGTGTTCTTCTTCCTCAACCCTTTTTATGGCCTGTCCAATCGATGGCTCTGTGCCTCTATTAGTGCTCTTGATCTGGGCTTCCCCGAATTTCTTAAGGAGATGTCCCATTTCTGTCAGTTCCTTCTGCAGTTCATCTCGGTCATGCGTGGCATGATCAAAGTCTTATGCGAGGCAGTCTTGGACCATCCTGGAAATCATCTCTCCATCATCCTCCGTGATTGTGTAATTCGGTGGTGGTCGTTGTGCCTTCATTTTCTTGCGTGCCCCTGTGTCCTGTGCCGCTGGTCTCTTAGCCCCCCCTAGTTTCTATGTGATGGGGTTCGGTGCGGTTTCCTGTGCTCCCTCAACCAGTTTCTTCTGTCCATTGGTTGGTTTGGTGGTTTATGTTTCTCCCTTCTAGGTCCCTAGCTACTATGAGTTGTCATTTGCCTCAGTTGACATAGGTTGGCCTGTTCTTCTTCTCTTGGGTACTGGGGTTTGTGGAGGTTGTGTCTCCACCTGCACAACCCCTCCTTTTGTTGTTTGTGTCGGTACTCCTCTGGGTATAGTTGGGATCCTCCATTCATTAGGCCATTCACTGATGATCATGTCGATATCACCCTCGGTGACACATTAGTGCATCTATAGCCACTATTTATTCAGGTCTTACCTTGGTTGTATCCACATGGATTGTCGCCTAGTCCAAAAATTAGCGATGTCCCCTTATCATGTGACAACCTCTGGTGCTATTCTCCATGCTCTACCAATGGCTTCCTATATCTCCCGTAGGTATGCTTCGAATACAATTTTTTTCTCCTTCTTCTTCTTGGCTAGTGGCCCAGCTCTCAAGACACAATATATTACTCCCCCTGGCTATGGTGTGGTAGCAAAGATGGCGTATTCTTATTCTCACCATCCCATGAAAGTTATGAGAGTGATCAGCCATGCATAATGAAATTATGTACCTGCGTCTTGTGCATATTTGTAGTATATTTGGAACAAGTTTGATAGGTTTGGAACCCAACTCATGAAGGTGCCTTTTGCGCACTGAGCTGCCACAATAATGACTCCTACCGGTACTTCGTCTTTGTGGCATTTTGTAGCAGTTTACAGGCTAAAATCTTTGTGCCCAATTGTGTCACGATATTTTTGATCCTTTTAATTATAATACCTCTTGTTCCCCTATCGGTGTAATATTTCTTTTTCTTCTCTTCGACCAATGCTTTTTCCTTGGGCTTATTGTCTAGGATCAGTGCGGGATCCATACCCCTAGTGTGTAAGCCTGTTATCTACGTGATAAGTTCGACAATTATGTGGATGGATTTGTCCATCCATGTATCCCCTCCATGCGTAACTGCTAACAACTTTTTTATGCATGCCATTGCATATTGGCCTCTGCCAAAGTGTGGTATCTTCAACAACCCTAGAATTCTTGTTCTGTCCAGTCCAGTGGCTCACTGGTGTGGCTGAGTGATGGATTCTCCAAGTTGGTTCACGACTATTTTCTTCATAAAAACCTACAGTGCAAGCTCTGGATATTTAGTGTCATCTTCTACGTCATGGTCAAAAAACTTGAGCTTCCCAACATGACCTAATAGTTGTGGATCCACCTGGTATGTGAGGTAGCACAATCTTTGCGGCTGGTTTCTTTTGAGGTGAGATTGGTATCTGAATTCGGTCCGCCTACCACCGTGGTTTTTTCGAGGTTCCAATAGCTTCTAGTTTCTCTTTCGCCATCCATTCTTCCCAAGTCGTGGCCATTTCCCTCATCGACTTGGTCGAAAAAGAATCTAGGATGGGTCCTTGTGGGGCATCTGGTTGCACTGTTGCGTCTGGGTTCTGTGCGCTTCTAGTGGTTCCTACGACTGCTTCAATGTTCTTTTGTGGTATTTCCTAGTGGGTTTCTTATTCCTTGTGTTGGGGCTCGTGTGCTGCTGCTGGTGTATCTTGTTCCATGGCCTTTGTTTTTGGTTTTGGGGCCTCCTCAAGTATGGGTGTAGACTCTACTTGAATTTCCTCTAGTGACGGGATTTCGTCAATATCGACGATTTCGGGGGCTATTGTTCACTTTATTCCGGTGGTCCTTGCGACCTTGTCTGAGCCCTGGTTGATCTGGCTATATGGCCTAGTTTTGTGGGCTTCGGTGGTGCCATAATGGTGTTTGTCGAACGTTTGTGGGGTTTGAATGGCTTTGGTAAGTTCTGTGGTTTTACCCTAATCTTTCTTGATGCTATTTCTCTTTTCCTATTCTTGGTCCACGAATGGACTAATTGCTATTATGCTTGTGTGTTGTATGGGCTCACCATGAATCTTGTCGAGGATTTTCTCCTCCCTCATGTGATTAATGCACCATAACTGTAGGTTCAATGCATCTACAGTAGTTTCTTACTTTCCATTATGCCTGCTCTGTCGTCTCTAGTTGGCATGTTTAATGTGGCATCCCCTCTGTCCTTTCCTTGATTTAACTCTGTTTTTTGTTGTCCTGTCAGTCTGTTTTTTCTTGTATTTCCCACATGTTTCCTTTTTTGATATGGTCATTATATTTTCCCTTGCTGGATTTTTTTATTTTTATTTTTACTATGTGGTGGTTGGTCGTCTATCCTTATACAGCTTCAGCCGACTCCCATTCACCATTCCTCTGAAGTCTATGCCCGCTAGATCTCTTAACTGTACAACTCCTTTGTTCGTGATAGTTTTTACCTTGTATGGTCCTATCCAATGCATTCTCATCTTTCCTAGGTGCTGTAACGTTTTACTATCATAGAGTAATACTAGATCTCCTTCCTTGAACATCTTCCTCTTGATGTGGCAGTCATGCCAAGATTTGTCTCTTTCTTTTTGTACTTGTTGATGGAATCCTGCCAAGATTGGGTCTTCCTCCATTGATAGTAATTGATTCAGTCTTTCCTGTATTGTGCCTCATTCTTTCATTTGTTTAATGGTTGCTATACGTAGGTTGGGTATTAAAAATTCTAAGGAAGTTACTGCTTCTTGACCATAGACTAGTTTGAATGGTGTGTGGCCAGTCAACTTTTTACATGTAGTTCTAAATGCCCATAGTATTGATGATACCTTGAGATCCCAATCATCCCTATTGATGTTGCATATCTTTGTCAAGGCGTTTTCTACGATTTTGTTGAAGGCTTCTACCATGCCATTTGCTTGTGGATGATACAGTGTGCTTTTCTGGTGATGAAATTCGAACTCTTCCAGCATCGCTCGGATGGTGTTGTTTATGAAGTGCGTTCCTTGGTCACTCATCAACATTCTTGGGCACCCAAATCTAATAATTCCCTGTTCAAACAGAAAGTGTGCAGCTGTCTTTGCACTGCAATCTTTTACTAGCACAACTTCCACCCATCTTGTTAGATATTCCATCATGGTGATAATGTATCTCACCCATGTTCTTTTGGCTGGTGGGTTAATAGGTCCCACGAAGTCTATCGCCCATTTTTTGAATGCCTGAAGTGTCACTTGTGGTTGTAGTGGCATCTTGTCCCTTCTATTGGGTTTGCCTACCCTTTGACAAACATCACATTGCTAATGGTATTCTTTCGAGTCTCTGTGGATCATTGGCCACCATAGTCCTGTGCACAACACCTTCTGCATTGTAGCTTTTCCTACATAATGTCCTCCTGTTATTCCCTCATGGGCTTCTGCTAAAATTCTTGGTCATTCGTGGGCTAGTACGTATCTTCGTAAGATGCTATTTGCACCCATCTTGTATAGATGTCCTGCGATCAATTGATAGTCAGCTGCGCAGAATACCAGGTTCTTCTTTTGCGAAGTGATCATCAACAATCTGTACCGAGAATAGCTATGCATCTAGAAAGTTGTCTTCTAAATTTGTTGGTTCCTCTCCGTTTCTAACCCTCAATAGGTGGTCAGGCCCTGCATTCAGATTTCCTGGTTTAACTATTACCTCAAAGTCAAATTCTTGAAATAGTAATAACCATTGATAGATTCTCCCCCCAACATTGACTTCTTGACTAGGTATTTTAGGGCTGAGTGATTTGTAAACATATTAAAGTGTTTTCCCAATAGGTAATGTCTGTACTTTTGTAGTGCATAAACCATATCTAGGCCCTCTCTTTCTGTCATGTTATAATTCTATTCTGAATTTGATAATTTTCTACTTGCAAATGCTATTGGATGGTCCAAGTCTCCTGCTCCTGGTTGCGCCAAGATAGCTTCAAGTGTGATCGTTGATGCATCTACATGTGCATGGAATGTCTTCTCCCAATCTAGAAATACCAATATTGGTGCAGTGATGATATTCTCCTTTAGGGTATCTAGACCATGTTGGCATTCGTCGTTCCATTGATACTTTGTATCCTTCCTTAACAATTTTTCCATTGGTGTTGTAATCTGTGCATAGCCTTTGATGAATTTCATGTAATATCCCATATGTCCTGACGTTTCTCTGAGTTGGCAGACTATTTTTGGCATTGTCAGGTTAACAATGACTGCAATTTTGACCGGATCCACTAGCAAACCATGTTTGCATACTATGTGTCTCAATAGTATCCCAAACGGTGTCCCAAATATGCATTTCTTGATATTTAGTGATATTTGGCACTGTATGCATCGTTCTAGCATCAGTCGTAACACTTCCACATGATGTTTTAACATGTTATAGACTGTCCAATCATCTAGGTATACTTCAAGGAATTGATGGATGAACTCCTTAAATGTTGTGATGACCACTCTAGAAAATATAGTGGGTGCATTCTTCAGTCTGAACGGCATGACTGTATATTGATAAGATCCCCATTCTGTCACAAATGTGGCCTTGTGTCTATCCTCCTATGTTATCTTAATATGATGATATCCTGAGAATCCATTGGTAAATGAGTAGGCTTCGTGGCCCCCTACGTTCTCGAGTACTTCATCTGTGAATGGTGTGGGGAATGGGTCATGTAGGCATGCATCGTTCAACTTCCTCAAGTCGACGCATATTTTGATCCCTCTTCCCTGTTTCTTGTCCTATACTACCATCGGACTTATCCATTCTGATTCTTCAACTTGTTCGATGATGCTGGCCTCGAGCATCCTGTCGATCTCATCTTTAACTTTTTGTTTATATATTGGATTTAATCTATATGGTCATTGTTTAATGGGTCTCGCATCAAGTCTGAGTGGTATCTTCATTTCTCCTAATTCTCCTACTATGCCTTTCATCTCTGTAAAGGTTTTAGGAAAGAGGTTGTTGTATTCATGCAACAATTCTGTGATGCTTTCTAGTGTCTATTCTTCCCAGTAGTCTCCAATGTTGACCATCTTGGGTCGCTCGGTGGTCCCTATGTTAACCTTATTTACCTTGATTGGAGTAGAGATGACCTCTGACTCTAAGGGTGGTCCTTCCACATCTCTCTTGCCTTCGACTTCTTCAATCTGAATATTGCGCAGATCATCTTCATCTAGAGCTTCCTCCTGTACATGGTAGCATGACAGTAGATCCTTGACTATTTGCTTATTTCTTTGGTGTACCTATGTGATAGTTTCTACTTTTGTTTCTTTGATGAATATGACTTTTCTAATCCATTTCAGGGCTGCGTCTATGTTGGGGTTCTCATGGTCGAATGAGAAAGTGATTGTAAAGTTATGTTGGAGTGTTACCCATGTCTTGGTTCCTTTACTCATTTCCTGGTCTGTATACCAATTCATTGGTATGCCCTCTAGAGTATGAATGAAGTGGTGAGACCATTCCTCCGGTGGCATCATTTTCCACAGCATTTGACACATGTCCAAGTGTTCTGCTGGTGTGTCTATTCCGTCATATTTCTATTGTTTGTTATAGGTATGTTCTTATTTGAACCTTATGCATAGTAATCGCTTACATTGGTACCAATCTATGATAGTTTATTTGTGTGCACCCCACCATATGGTGGGTGTAGCCTTCAGTGCTAAATCTAGTCCCAACAATCTATGGTTTTCTAGTACCTCGTCTTCATATTGTGTCAATAAAGTTTCCAAATCATTTAGCCCATGAAAGTTGGGTGGTTCTCTGATTTCTGTGCCAATATAGCTTACTATGCAGTCTATTCTGGCACACCTTCTCGTGGATACTTCATGTAGTCTTTGTTGCCAGTTTTCTAACCCAGTGTCTGAGTCTGTTGTGCATGAAGTAACGCTTCACCAACTGAGTACTCCATATTCAGTCGGGTTTATGTAATCCACATCGCGCACAATTGTTTTGTACAACTGGTCGATTTATTCTAAATACAGGCAAGTGGGTTCTACAAATATCTTGCCTTCTGATGGATGGAGTGGGGCTATGACCCTGTAGTCCCCTGACTCAAATGTCATTTTTTTGGTTTTTAAGTTAATGATGGCCTGGTTGTCAATTTCCCAATCCATACCAAGTAGTGTCGGGTAGGGTTTTGTGTCGTCTACTATTTCGATGACTTCAAAGTATGCCTTAGTGCGCACCCCATCCAGGTCTATCGTCACTCCTTTCAGTCTACCTATTGGTAGAACTCTATGTTGATTTACTACTTTTAATTGAATGGTTGAATATCCCAATGTAGGTTTTCCCATGCATTGCCATGTATCTTTTGGTAGTACATTTACTTCGGATCCTAGATCTAGTATAATATCTCCCATATTGAAATCCCCAATGTTAGCATTTAATCTAAAATCCCTGCTTGTTCTTCTTCTTGTGTGTAGGTGGTTGACAGTTTTCAATTCTTGCTTCTGTTTCATCTCATCGCTACATTTTTCTAGTATGTTTTGTAATATCTTGACAGATGAAGGATCATTCAACCTTTTGATACATGAGTGAAAAAATTCTTTGATCGTACTTACTTGTTCCTCGGGTTTTATTTGGTTGGTATGGTCCATTGATGGCGACATTTCATATTCCGGAGATTTTATGATCTGTTGTATGGTCGGCGCAATGTTCTCCTTCTGGAATTCTTGTCGGTCTTCTATAAAAATCTCCTTCTCCTTATGAGTTTCAAACTGCTTCTTGAGGTTGGTGTTCTTCTTTATCCATTGGTTCTACACTGGTTCCTGTCGAACTACGTCATT
Source organism: Picea engelmannii (assembly GCA_009831015.1). NCBI lineage: Eukaryota > Viridiplantae > Streptophyta > Pinopsida > Pinales > Pinaceae > Picea > Picea engelmannii. Next base: position 177,626 of record ML783310.1, on the reverse strand, counting down.
CTCTATTTTCGTTCCTCCTCAAGTGACTATATTGATGTTTCGGTCGTCATCCCTTGCTTTGGTTGAAATCCACTTAACGTTCTAGTTATTTTGGTTCCTTTTTTCCTATATTTTTCCAAGTAATGTTGGGTAGTCCTCCGTATCGTGGTCCGATGCGCGAAAATACATACAAGTCGCTGGTGGAAGTGGAAACTCTCGTGCGTAATGTCCTAGTTGCTGGAAATTGTGACATGTGACAGGTTCTCTGCCATGTCCAAAACCTCCTCTAGCTCGACCTGCTCCTCTATAAGCTACGCGGTCACCTCACGGTGGGTTGTACTGTGGTCCCTGGTTATACTGTGAAGAACTATACTGGGGCTATGTTGGGTTGTACTGCGGCTGTGCGTTATTGTAAGGTTGTGACGTGGTATTATACTGCTACTGCACCGTGTTGTATGGTGTTGGGGCTTGATTGAACTGTGGTGTTGCCTGCCCAGTCATCATTTCTTCTTGTACCCTATATGCATCTGATGTTATTTCCCACATTAGAACCATATTTCTACAATCTTTGTCATCGTGGCCTACTGACTTGCAAAAGGTGCAATATGAGGTCTTGGGGATTGTTTGGTATTTCTACATCATTGTGTAGTGGTAAGGGTCGTGACCCGATTTCTTACATATTTCACACCATAATCCTCCCTGTGGCAGTGGGTTTGGCATTCTTGTAGCCATATACTGTGCAAATGTTGGGCATTCATTCTTATGGTGTCCTTCCATCCTGCAGGTAGTGCACCAAACTACTTCTTGTTTGTCCTTGTTTTTATTTTGGTTCAGCTGAAATATTAAGTTCTTTAGGTCCTCCTTCAATTCTTCAATAGTCGAGTCTGTTTGCTGGTACTAATTCTCTTCCAATTGCAGGGATGCCTGCAGAGTGTCTTCATGCGTCTGAAACTTCTATTGTTGTAACAGATATTTTAAGTGTGGGAGTACTGAGTTGATAAACAGGTGTCGATGATGCATATCGGTCATAAGGTATTTTAACTTTCCTTTTAATCTCTTGAATCTTTGATCAATATCCCATACTGATTCTCCCGGTTTCTGTCATATTTCAATAATCTCATTCATGTATTGATCCTCTGAGCTCGGCTTCTGGAACTCATTGATCAATAGTTTATTAATTTCATCCAGTGTCCTTGTTGTTCCAGGAACATTGTTCATGTCTAGACTCATTGTTCCAGTCTAGTGCGCGGTCCCTTAGTGTGATCACTAGCTGGGCAAGTTTAGTATCTTCATTAGTGATCTGATTTTCTTCCCAGATCTTTGCGCAAATGAACAAATGCTTCTCATGGTGTTTTGTTGCTTCTCCTCGAAACTATGGTAATTTGATAGTAGGGTCGTGTCCTGCCATTCCAAATACTGAGCTACTCCCTCCTCCACGCGGTGTAGATAGTTGACTAAGGTTGTATGAACTGGCTCCTCCAGTTGTTTCCCTTTGTGTCGATGCAGTTCCTGTTGTCAGACTTCCTTCAAACTTTGGTTTTCTAAACGATGGTTTTCTTTTTAGTGTATTGGTTGCACATGGGTTTATGGGTTCCACATTGACATTAATATCGAAGGAATGGTTGTCGTCTCTTGTTGTTCTTGGGCCTCTTGTTTTCCTCTCATATGTGGTGCACAAAATTTCCTCAATCTGCCCCACAGCCCAGAGATACTCTACTTCTTCCCCATCCCTGACCAAGCCTTCCCTCTCGGCTACAGATCTCTTCTTGGTATTCACCTTATATTTGTAGGGTGCTCCACTATGCATCGTTCCCAATGACGCTAAGATCCACTTGAGTTGGTCATCATCCATAAAGATCGGGTCCAAAGGTTCCTCCTCCTTATTCTCTGTATTCTTCCCTCCTTCCATTCCTCATTTCTCTGTCAGTGCTTCCCCCATTCCCCCATGTGCGCAGGGAAGTCTAGCTATTTGATTCCATTTCCATCACACCTTTGTTATATAGCAGTATCTTGATAGAATTATATAGTGATCGGATGTACCTTCCTCTAGGTCCTCATAGGAACTCTTTCTTGGTTGCGCTGTATGAATTTGTTGTATCTACCACGAATTTTGTGATAAATCCTGCCACAATACTATCAAGCCAAAATTCGACTACGCGGGTGCATTTGTTGTTCACATGATGCCGCTGTTGGATCTATACTGGAGTCCAATCTAGCTGTCGAATCCAGTTCATCGCATGGGTATCCTTTAACCTTAAGGTCCACTCCTGTAGTAGATGCGGAAAATCACAGAAAAAAACTTCGTGTAGATCCATAAATATAATTTATCCAGGTATTTACGCGGTGTGATCATGGGGTTTCTATTGTATTTTTTGTGAAAAATCTAGCTCTGTGGTTCTCAACCAGCCCTCAATTTCTTCTCTCATGGGGTTCCAAGGTCTCAACATCCCCTTTTAATGGTTCATTTCTCTTCCTTTGGTTCTTTATTCATTCCATCTCATTTACTCAGTCCTTTCTTGTTCCTCTTAACATGACAATAGAACCATTTGTTGATTGCTTCTTCCCTTTGGGGGTTTTCTGAGTTATTGGACCAGGGTTCATGTCACTCGAGGTTCCAACAAATCCTCTAAAACTATCGGCCCTCCTGGTAAACCAGAAGGCAACACAACACTAGAAAGCATTGTGCAGTCTCACCCGAGATAGCTTTAAATGGGTGGTTGTAAGACTCAGGTGTTTACAGCCTAGGACAGAGCATGGGATAGGGGTTCCTTGGATAGGGTCAGATACTATGAGCCATAAGGGAGAGTACTTATTCCTTGGATTCACATACGAATATCCCATAGGTTAATTACAGTTAACTATAAGTAGATTCATAACCAAGTAATAATTCATCAAGCAAGTTAAACCATCAATTGTTGAAAGAAAGAAGAATCATGCATACATTTAACACATTACACGAGAGTTACCATGGTTCACCCCCTCCTAGGCTACGTCCACAAAGATTTGGCTCGTGTATTATAATAGTTCTACATTTTTTGCGCCTCGCACTTACAATTCCCCACAAAACTAGGTAACATCTATGCCAGGTGAACTAGATCGCACCATGCTCCATGTCTTGTGGTATAATCCTCAGATCCACCCCTCCTTGGGTATCCTTTGCTCAACATCTTACAAGTCAATTCGTACCACTTCAGAATATTATAGAAAAATCGCTCACAACTACTAACGAACTCCCTTATATGATACTTTTGTATCTATATTTATACATTTCAGGCTCTTCAACCTCTTTCAAAATGTTACAAAAACCCTAACCCTTCTTATGTTAGGTATTTCTCCCATATGCATGCTGCTCCTCCTCCAGATGTCACTTTTCTTTGTGCATTCTTTCTTGCATGCACGCGTGTTGTTCTTCTGCCAATTGTTACTTCAATTTTCTACACGCTTTCATTTCTACGATCGTTCTTCTTTCCTCTTTGTCCCAGTGCCAACAACGTTGTTGGTGAGTCAACCAAAATTGTCGATATTCGATGCTATAATATCTGATGGTCCTGACTAATTGCGGGATTGGAAATAGCACGATATTTAATTATCCTTTCAATTTCCACAATCTATCCCTATCGTTAATCTGGTGATTGTGCATCCGATGGTCATGAATTAATCTGACTTAATTTGATCATTTGGTATATCAACCACAATTGTCAATCTTCGAATCTATAAGATCGGACAGTCCTGAATAATTGCGTGATTGGAAATAACACAATATTTAACTCTCCTTTCGATCTTCGCAATCTATCCATGTCATCGATTTGGCTTACAGATCCAACGGTCACAATCCTCGAATGGTCCTAAAGCCCACAATCACTCATATGATCGACATCTGTAATATTAGATGATCAAGATGGTCAATTTCTTGATTAGACGGTTGCTGAGGCTTCTCATCCTGAGCTTACACTTTTCCTTTCGAGCTTTGATATGTGCATTATGTTCACTCCTCCTCCCGAGCTTACGTTTTTTATTCCAATCTTTGATCTCTGCATATTGTTCACTCCTCCTCCTAAGATTACTCTTTTGATCTCTGCATATTGTTTGACATTTTCTTCTATCTAATATACTATTGACATCAATGACAATCTCATCTATGGTAAATCACAATGATAATTCATCATAACAACAAATCATCACATCGACTATTGACATCAATGACATTATGTCCAACAATACCAAGAATTCCTTGTCCATTTCGGGGACTTTCAGTATTACTGTTATCGTCAATATCTCTTTAAGCTTTTGAAATTATTCCGTGCATTTCTCAATCCATACAAACTTCTTGTTTTTCTTCTGCAATTCTTGGATCAGATTTTCTATCTTTGAAAAAACTTCGAAAAACCGTTGGTAATATCCTACTTAACCCATAAAGATACGTACTTCTTGTACATTTGTTGATGTTGGACATTCCATAATAGAATCTACCTTCACTGGATCCACAACAATACCTTCTCCAGATATGATATGTCCCAAATAATGAATCTTCGATTGGTAAAAAGAACATTTTGATAGCTTCCCATACAATATGTTTTCTCTTAGACACTCTAGGACCAATATCAAGTGTTGACGATGCTCTTCTTTCATCCGAGAATAAATCAATATGTCATCAATAAATAATTGAACAAACTTGTCCAAGTATTCGGGGAACACCCCATTCATCAAACTCATGAATACTCCTAGGGCATTCGTTAGTGAAAATGGTAAAACAATAAACTCATAGTGTATGGATCTTGTGTTAAATGTGGTCTTAGGGATATCTTCCTCCTTAATCCATATCTAATGATATGTTGATCTCAAGTCAATCTTTGAAAATACCATTGATCCTTTCATCTAATCAAACAAATCATCTATCCTTGGCAACGGATACTGGTTCTTGATCGTTGCTTTATTCAATTGATGGTAGTCAATACAAAGTCTCCACGATCCATCCTTCTTTCTAAAAAAAATCACTAGCGCACCCCATGGCGACACACTTGGACATATAAGTCCTAAATCCAACAACTCCTTTAGTTTCATTTTCAACTCATGTAATTCAGGCGTTTCCATCCAGTAAGGCATTCTCTCTATCGATTCATTTCTAGGTTTCAAGACTATCGTAAACTCCAACTCTCTTCTCGATGGTAAACGTAACAATTATTATGGAAATACGTCCACAAACTCTTGTACTACAAGAAATTTTTCTAATCCTTCTGCCTCTCCCTTTTCATTTAGGGATAAGATTGCATACAACTTGCATCCCTTGTGCATACTCTTCTATAATTGTAGTGAAGAAATAAACCTCAAGGACACTCCTTGGTTTCTTCCTACAATCACTATACTCTGTCCCAAATCATCTGTTAAAATTAATCGTTTTGTCCTACAGTTAAGTATTGCATCGTGTGATTCCATCCAGTCCATGCCTATCACTATGCCATAAGATCCTAAGTTCGTGACATATAGGTTGGAATTCTTTACAAAATCTCCCAAGTTAATGTAACGCCCCATATCTTGACATTTAGGGATTTAGAAGATTGATTGTTTACTCATCTTAGTAATTCAATTCTTAACATTTGTTTGGGCTCAATTAGATTGAGATAAATATTTGAGACATGTACATATTTTTATATGTTGCATGATATTATTTTCATTGTTATATACTCATGATGATGATAGCTCTTTGGTTTGTTTAAACATGCAAGTTAAAATGTGGAATTTAGGTACATGGATACTAGTTCAAGTCATGATATTAATGCATAACAGATGCCAGACATGATAAAAATAAACATGCATTTCTTATATTGAACGTCAATATAGATATGGATCCTTATATGAAATTGTTGTGTATATGCATAGATATGAGTTATTGGTGGATTAAATTACAGGTTAATGAGTTATGCGATAGCCAAATGACTATAGTGTTGAGATGACTTGGATGTCATAGACATCAAGAAGATAGTATATTCTATATGTTGTACTTATTATCTAATTTATGATTCGAAATATTGCTATGATTCGTGGTGAGTGTGGTTTTGATAGGACGCACAACTTGCCCAGAGTGATTTTTTGATGACGTGACTCTAAGAACAATAGTTGCACAGTATGGCTCGATATAGGGTGTTGACCCTAGTTCTATAAGGAGGGTTGGAGGTATTGCCCACCATTTATCCTTTGAAACCTAGAGTCGTGGGAGGCTTGTGTGAAGTCATGCTCCCCTAGACGTGTGATGGTGACTGCTAGTTGCCTGTTGGGGAAGCTTGGTTGAGATATATGACACTTCCTCTTATGGGTTCTATCTAGAGTTAGGTCAATATAGTTGACACTCCATATTAGTCCAACAGAGGAAAGGATAGGATGGAACATGGAAGTAGGTTAGGAAGGAAGGATGCTTCGATGATAGTTCAGAATACTGATTGAAAATTAGAGATGCCACTATTGCTTACTCACTTGGTTCCTACCATGTTTAAAACTCTCTTTTATTTCCTATTGATATTTTAAGTGTGATAATGAGTTATTGATAAATTGGTGTAATTTTGTTCGTTAAAGATTATTAAATGATGCATTACTTGATCTATTGTCCTACATGTCTTGGTGATCAAATAGGAACTATGCATTAGAGGAAATGGTTTTTTATCGTTAGTACATACATGGGATATGTGTCCTCTAGCTACGCACACATACCCTACCCATGTACACTAGTACAATTAATTAATGTATTAATTATTAAAGTAAATTATTAATTATTTAATTGAATGTTTATTGAATATTAAATTATATTGCATACAAAATATCTAGAAGCATTAAATACCTTCTTGACTTTGATAGATGGTGGGTGTGATGAATTGAATGAGCATGGTGGGGTGTTATATTCATTTTGGGGAAATTTTTCAAATTGCATTTATTAGCTAGCATGAGAAGAAAGACTTTTATTTTATTTTATTGTTGTTTAATGCAAGTCGTTTATATTTTAGTTTTATTTTAATATTTTCCCAAAATTCTGGATAAGGGAGGTTGATGGATAATAATGAGGGTGGTTGAGGAGACTTTGGGAAGGGTGTATGGAAACTTGATAAATAGGGAGGAGAAATGGTGAGAAAGGGGGGATTTGGAGAGGTTTGAGCATGATGAGAATTTGTGAAATTCTTGGAAGATATAATTCTTGTGATAGTTTTCTTTGAGCATTTGTGCTTTGTTTTTCTTAGAGTCACGGGCATGGAGGGACAAGAAACCGAAAGGTTTCTTGGATCTAGGAAGTCGCCTAGGCTCCTAGTTAACAGGGAGGATTTTGTTGTTTCACTCTGGTCAAGTGGGAAAATAATGCTAGGAAGCACCCAGGACTACATTACAACCGATGAGCTTCGAAAAGCTAAGCATGAGGTATTTTTTGGTGGTGTTTGGTTACTGATATTTTGTATATACTTTTGTTTTAACTTCTAAATCATAGAGTTAACATATTACTTATTTCATCATGTTATCTAGACTTATCATTGAGTGAATGTAGAATTGTGTAAATGAAAATCAATGAAATTATGCTAAAATGAAGTTGTTATCGTGTTTGTATTTAATGAAAGATTAATTGTTTAACATCCTGGATGAGTTTTACATGTGGTATCAGAGCCCAGTTTCAAAACTAAAACTTGGGCTTGACCACCCACAGCACTGGGATTTTGTCTTTTTCATCTACAATCCAATTTGGGTTGTTATAGCCATGGTAAAGATCAGAAAAAAAAACTAATTGAAACAAGAAGAATCTGCAATAAAGATGACTTATCCCTTCAATGACTAATCTCATATTCAAGAATGTTTGTAGAGACACATGTCCAATCTCTTCCCTAAGTGTACTGAGGCATTTCATGATCTCTAAATTCCCGACAATCATTCCACGATTGTCTGCTTCCTGGATTCTCTTATGGTCTTTCAAAACAAAGAAAGAAAGAAGGGAACAATTTGTCTGATCAACCTCCTTCTAATGATCCCTCGAACTTGCCAGAGAAAAGGAACTTTCTTCAACCTCTTTTACATGACAAATTTCTGGTCTAGGTACATCATCATATGCCATAGGAAAATAATCATAAAATAACAATCCTTGGTGATGCAAGTATAGTAATATAGACCAGATGCCACAAAAGGCTCGCTACAAGAAATCTCTTTGTTAAACACATAATGGATCTGAATCAACAAAGGTATCCATTTCAATAATTCTATAGATGCAGGTATTTTACATCTAATTTACAGAGCAACTGGTCGCTGACTTCATAAAACCATCAAACTGGCTGAAGCACATTTGGTATTGTTCGTAGTTTTATGAACTGCTGTATATATCTGTCTTAGGGCGGATTTTTTTTTCCCTTGGAAGAGTGTTTTTTTTATGATACAAATTGGTCCTGGAGGAAATCCCTTCTTCAGTTCACTCCCTCTTGGAGTGGTAGATGGAGGCACCCTTAGTCTCTCTGGGGGGAAAGGAATGTATGGTTTCCATACCAGATTGTTCTTTAAATAAAATCTAACCCTCTTAAATTTTCTCTATGCACTTTTACCAGCAGAGGCAACCCCACTTAATACATCATAATAAACACATTCTTCTTCATTTTCATAATACTTTGTTGGACTTAAATTTCCAGGGAGATGATGTTCTCCATTCGGTGTCCTTTTCCTTTTCTTAGATCCAATTTGCAAAGGAGAAACTGGAACTGACAGGGAAGGTGTTGGTGAAGTACAATTATCCAATACTGCAAGAACAGTCTCCTCACAATGTTTCTCATGATCTTAGATGACTGAAACATTTGTCATCTCTAAATCACGAGACTCTTGATCAAGAAGTTCCAATATTTCTCTTCCATTGAATTCATTCGTTACATCTTCATAACTGTATGCATTCTTGAGGGTTACTTCGTTTGGAAAATCCTGTATCTCTTATGCTTCAGAGTTGGATCTCATTTCAGAACTTTTGACAATACTAGTTGCAGCTTTTCCATTGCATTTCCATGTCAAATTTTCACTGGTGTTATTTTGAAAGAGTTGTGGCTTCCTTAAAATTGTCAAATTCATTCTGAACCTCCTCACCAATTTGTTTGATGCTCTCTGTGTTATTCAAATGCTAGCTGTGAAGTGGGGAAACAGAATCTGCAGGTAGTTCACTGATGGAAAGAGCCTTGCTATCTACCGATTGCTTTGCAGATATGTTACGAAACATATTTAGCTTCATAATGCTCTCCAACAAAATAAAGATCTCGGATGGAGTTAAGAGTTTACTAAGGCCTTTTGAACTCCTTTTGTGAATCATGTAGAACCTTTTCATTATATTGCAAGGTAGAAGGAAGTGTGACCTATTGAGAGAGACTACCTGACATAACAATTGGTCCAAGGTTTTCCACTTTGTCATCAACATCCTGTCCTTCTTGCTTAATGTTTAAGAAGTTTCGTCCATTCTTCAAAAAGAAAGCAAATACATTATCGTCTTCTCTATTCAACAGAAGCCTACTCAAACCCATTGCAAAAAAATGGGTAAAAGGGCTCAGTCAGAGGCACAAAAGTGTCTAGTTGGACAGGGAAAACACAGTAAAACTCATTAAGATATCCATCTACAAAACGAAAATTCATTCTCTGAATTGGCAGCTTATCTACAGCTAGTAACTTTTTTTTTCTCTGTCATGCCCAGGGGCATCCATCTACAAGTTTAGAATCCCAACCATTATTGTCAAATGCAGGGAACATGCCCTGAAGAATATGGAAAAGTAAAAGATAAAACATATCAAGCTTGAAAAGATCAGCCCCCCTCCATTCCCTTATTATTGTCGTGAAAAAGGCCTGGGAATAACGTCGTGCAAGATTCAAGTCAATATTTTCAATAGTGGATGACAATTTTCCGATTGAAGTATCCTGGCATACTTTCTTATCATCACTCAAAATAAAGTAGAATACACCTTTACGAATTTTTTTCAACTCCTCCTCACTCATTTCTTTCTGAGACATAAGACACATCCTTAACAATTCTATTGCCTTGTCTTGAATTCTCATGTCACGGGATCCTAGTTTTGTTCACAAGACCTGGCTTGTTCTGAGATGAACTTTGAGTATCTACATCCATAGATATCTAATATCTGTTCGTGTCACAAGAAGACCTTCAACCATAGCTATTGAATACCAGAAGATCTGAAGCCTTCAAGCATAATATTGATCGTTGAAGTCTTCCTATTATTGGATCTCTGAGCTGCATCCTGGTGCAGAGAAGCCGTATGCAAACGAAAATAATGAACATCACACTCACTGCAAACCCCAAGACATTCATGCTCAAATTAATGGAGAAGCTTGTCATATCTTCTTGTACCCTTCACACCCTCGATATTTCGGCCCCTCATCCACCAAGGTTCGAGTCATGGTAGCAATAGTTCTACATGCTCAGATCATTTGGAAAGAAAGTTGGAAAACCATACTTGGTAGTGGACACATAGTTGGGCCTATACGACTTCTCTAGGTGCTTCTTTTGCTCATTGCAATATACAACTCTAGAAAAAAAACCAGGGCCTCCAATGGGCAAGGACTCCTCCGTCTGCAACAATGACCGACCGCATGAAAATGTATAGAGCTTGCTAAGGTGAATCCTTCTCTTTCCCCTTTTATCAGTCATCTTGTATGAACTCCTTTACAAGCGAATAGTGGCCATTTTCCCATACGCGGCCGCTGTTGAGATAGTGTTGATTACGCCCCCTAGAAATCTGAAATCTTGCCACCGGAAACTATAACTCTCGTCTACATATATTTAATGTTCATTTAATTACACACCAATATGCCGAGTTTTGTCATAAACCACACCTCAACACGTCTCTCATGCAAACATTTAATTTATATTAATATTAATGTTGTTTTCCTCCTTGAGTCAGGGATTGTTCTTCCTAATGCTACAATAAGTTGGATTTACTTACTGTCATGGATATATATATATATATATATATAGTAGTTGCTTGTTTGTGGAAAATCTTTGTAGAATATATTTTTAGGATTTCCTCAATAAATTTCAATGAATGATGAAATTTAAGATATATAATGTAGCTCCTATTGAATTCATCCATAAATGATCTAATTTGTGAAGATGTTTGTCTTGAATTGTTTTAAATAAATTAATTAATATTAGTGAGGGCGTGTTTGTTTCTAGATGAATGAGTGGGTTTAGTGGGAAATGTCAAATGTGTGACTAAGGGTGGGAAGTTTGATCCATCAATCACCTATCACCCTTGCTTACCAATTGTTCTCATTGAGAGGAACACATCCCATGAGCTCATTTTCAGGTAGTTTGGCTAGAGCGTAATAACTTTGTTCTCATCCTTCCGTCAATCCACTTATCTACCTTCCTCTATATTCCTCCATCCAAGATGTCTATCTTGTTAATAAAGACACAGGATAATGATCAATGAAGCCCCATTATCATTCCATCGCCTGTCCACACTTCCCCACTACTGTTCGTGATTTGACAATTATAAGCCCCGATTACCATTGTGAACGTGGCATAGACAAGAGAGAGGCATGTGGGCCACATGCAAAGTCGTGCCATGCAGGCCGCATGTTCTCATTCATTTTGTATAATACATATAGTTAAGGTATAGAATAGATACATGGACTAAAGTAGTGATTATAATAATAATGTATATAATAAAGCAACGATGGCTATTTAATCTTAACATAAGAGTATTAAGTATATAAAGAATAATGTAGTATTAAGAAAATGGAGTTATAGTGGTAATAATAATAATATATTACAATGGTAATAATAGTATATGAGAAGTATGATATTAATAAAATTTTATATATTATAAGAAATTTGTTATATATATATATATATATATATATATATATATATATATATATATATATATATATATATATAATTAATTAGTGTAACAAATATTATATAATTAATCAACATTATAAGGTTTTAAAAAAAAAGGGTTTTGTAGAAGGAAGGATTTGATGCATGTTAAAGAGGTAAGTTAGGGTAATTAGTAGGTAGGCATAACAATGCTAGAAAGTGAAGAAAATATAAGGTATCTAGAGAGATTTAATTGAGTATGAATGTCTATTTAGAGACATTCCCTAGCCTGTAGTTATATATAGATAGATCTGTGGAATATTGGAAGTAGACAAAATGACCATTTAGTTCTGATTAATATATGTGTAAGTGGATAACAAATAGTATTAATGGTAATGACAATATATGTAGCTTAATGTCGACTATGAGTACATGTAATTACAATAATGGATATAATGTTATATATAGAATATAATTATATATGAAATATATAGGGTTTTTTTTTAACATAAATATACATACACTACTATAAGATAAGACATAAGAAATACCCGAAGTGAGAAATAAAAGATAGAATTGATATTGGTTATGATATGACATGAAATGTTATAAATTGTGATAGAATGTGTATTGAAGGGTAGTAGAACATTACACTGTTATCAAGAGGTTGGGTTAATGGGATTTATAGGATGTGCAACATAGTGATATAGAAATTGAGTAAATAGTTCGTAGTATGGTATACAATGAGTAAAAATTATAAAGATGAGGGGGTAATACCAAAAAAAAAAAAAATGGAAGAATGCAATAGTGGGAATTGAAGACGTGGCATGTAAATATACAACTATTATGTCAAGTAAGTATATGATATAAGAGGATAACATGCAAAAATAGTTATAAATGATGTAAGGAATATATGGAGAAATGATTGGGCATACAAGAATAATATAAGTATAAAATGAGAGACATAAGTAAATAGATTGAAAGGAGGTAAAATAATTAGTAATGTTATGAAGGAAGTGTGACTATGACAACACAAAAGATATAATTTTAAATAAAGATTTAGGGAGTAGAAAATTGATGTTTTGAATTTTTATTGAGCTATACAAATATTGGTTAAATAATAATAATAATAATAATAATGTGGACAAGAAAGACATTATGGTTGAGGCAAGGGAGTGCTTACTAATGAGAATGTCATGTTTCAAACTTATCAAAAGAATAAGCAATAGTAAAATATGTTATTAGAATAAATCAATGACATTAATAAAAAAAATGCCATATATATTTAAAATATAAATATGGCACACGAAATTGGTTAGTTGTTTAGCTACCTTGTTATGGAAATAATGTGGCATCAAAATTATAATCCCATCACATTTAAATAAGGAAACCCACTTAATCCCCAATTAATGTCCTTAACTAAGAACCAAGATGCAAAATTGGCATTCAACCCAAGTCACCATAAGAGTGGGTCCCATGAGGAACTTTAAATGCATTCAAAGCATTACCAACGTACATGTCATTGTGAGCAACACAATGATTGTAAGCATAGAATTAGGTAACGATTTCAAGATAGAGTGTGGAATCTATTTCTTAGATTATGGAATAGCGAACTCAAAGTACACATTATAGTTAAAGTCCAACGTACATGTTTTAAGGGTAGAGTGATCGTATTGAAACAAATCTTGTAACCTATAAAATAAATGTTGATGTAGGAAACATTGCATAAAGTATGACTTATGACTCATCCTCTACTTTGTTAGTAAGCGAAGGGCCTTTAGTAAACTTGAGTTCGAATGGAAACATATTCATAAACTTGGTTTGTATTGATAACAAGGGAGAATCTAACCTTAGTAATGATAAGAGTGAAGGACACATCATTGTTACAAGAAAGATATTGACCACTTACAAGTTAGTAATATGAGTGATAAGTACCTTAGCTAATGCTAGTTAACTAAGAAAAATGAATGAAAGAATGCTTTGAGAAAATGGGGTATTCCTTTGGAAGGGTGTCACTTTTGCCCATGAAATTATTGGCAGTAGAAATTGCAATGGAGTGTCATGGTTTATTATGCACAAGTCCCTTGTAAGAGAGGTGAGTTTTCTAAATGGTAGCTCACATCTTGAAATGCATTAATTAGTTTAACAACTGCTTGTTCACCAAGAAGGATATTTCCCTATGAAGAAACTCTGATTGAAAAATAAAATAAAATATAGATAAGGAATGATGAAAACATTTTCCATTGTTAAACTTCTTTCATAGTAAGGGGAACGAACTTGAAAGTGATAGAGATGGACAAGAAAAGAGTTATAGGCTAGAGTAGTAGGATTTATGTAGGTATAAACGATATAATTGTGAAACATACAAAGTACAATTGCGAGAAGAGAATACCTTAAGGACAAGTGACTAAAGAGTTTGGAATAAACCCTTAGTAATTTATTCTTGGTATAGAAATGTTCACTAACTCACGTGTCAAAATGGTGTTCTTTATGTATAGGCACATTGGTAAAAATTAACTATGGATAGAAAGCATGATTTTCTCAACTATGATGAAGATAATCCTACTCCACTATTAACTTGGTCGAGATCTAAATTATATGACTAAAGAAGAAAGTGAGATCGAGAACAATGACCAAACAAACCATAAAGTGATGACATCACATGACAATCAGTTAACATTATCTTAGTCTATGTTCCTAAGCATGATTCAAACTTTTGTGTGCCAATCTCATGAGTGATGGCATATGTATTTTCAAACTAGAGTAATATTCAAAGTTAATCATGATTGTTTATAATTATCAAGGTATCCAAGGTGGGATTGTATATATGATGTGATGAAATATATATTGAACTCAATATAAGACTCACTTAACTAAATAACTGATGATAAGCTAAGGTTCTAACTGGCGACCAAACCAATAGACTATAATCTAAATACGAGGCTCCTATATGAAACTTAGGAAGAATAAATCTACAAGAGAAACATGTACTTTCATTAATTTAATTACCAATGGTAATAAAATAGAGTCAAGCCATAGTAAAGTGCCTACTAAATAGGCATAGTTACAATCAATATATTAATAGCCTCGACAAGTTGTAATCAAGTCTTGGTCCAATGGGACCAATATAACACAAGGTTTGCTATCATGAAAGACAAATAGAAGTTGTGTCATAAATTATACTCATATTGTGAATGAACGTAACTTCGGGACAAAGTTTCTTGAATGGTGGGTGTATGTAACGCCCCATATCTTGACCTTTAGGGAGTTAGAAGATTGACTGYTTACTCATCTTAGTAATTCAATTCTTAACATTTGTTTGGGCTCAATTAGATTGAGATAAATATTTGAGATATGTACATATTTTTATATGTTGCATGATATTATTTTCATTGTTATATACTCATGATGATGATAGCTCTTTGGTTTGTTTAAACATGAAATTTAAAATGTGGAATTTAGGTATATGGATACTAGTTCAAGTCATGATATGAACGCATAACAGATGCCATACATGATAAAAATAAACATGCATTTCTTAAATTGAACGTCAATACAGATATGGATCCTTATATGAAACTATTATGTATATGCATAGATATGAGTTATTGGTGGATTAAATTACAGGTTAAAGAGCTATGTGATAGCCAAATGACTATAGTGTTGGGGTGACTTGGATGTCATAGACATCAAGAATATAGTATATTCTATATGTTGTACTTATTATCTACTTTATGATTCGAAATATTTCTATGATTTGTGGTGAGTGTGGTTTTGACAGGACGTACAACTTGCCCAGAGTGATTGTTTGATGACTTGACTCTAAGAACAATAGTTTCATAGTATGGCTCGATATAGGGTGTTGACCCTAGTTCTATAAGGATGGGTGGAGGTATTTCTCACCGTTTATCCTCTGAAACCTATAGTCGTGGGAGGGTTGTGTGAAGTCATGCTCCCCTAGACGTGTGATGGCGACTTCTAGTTGCCTGTTGGGGAAGCTTGGTTGAGATGTATGACACTTTCGCTTACTGGTTCTATTTGGAGTTAGGTCAATATAGTTGACACTCCAGCTTAGTCTAACAGAGGAAAGGATAGGATGGAAGATGGAAGTAGGTTAGGAAGGAAGGATGCTTCGATAATAGTTCGGAATACTGATTGAGGATTAGAGATGCCACTATTGTTTACTCACTTGGTTCTTACCATGTTTAAAACTCTCTTTGATTTCCTATTCATATTTTATGTGTGATAATGAGTTATTGATGAATTGGTGTAATTTTGTTCTTTAAAGATTATTAAATGATGCATTACTTGATCTGTTGTCCTACATGTCTTTGTGATCATATAGGAACTATGCACTAGAGGTAATGGTTGTTTATAGTTAGTACATACATGGGATATGTGTCCGCTAGCTATGGACACATACCCTACCCATGTACACTAGTACAATTAATTAATGTATTAATTATTAAAGTAAATTATTAATTATTTAATTGAATGTTTATTGAATATTAAATTATATTGCATGCAAAATATTAAGAAGCATTAAATACCTTCTTGACTTTGATAGATGGTGGGTGTGATGAATTGAATGAGCATGGTGGGGTGTTATATTCATTTTGGGGAAAATTTTCAAATTACATTTATTAGCTAGCATGACAAGAAAGACTTTTATTTTATTTTATTGTTGTTTAATGCAAGTCATTTATATTTAAGTTTTATTTTAATCTTTTCCCAAAAATCTAGATAAGGGAGGTTGATGGATAATAATGAGGGTGGTTGAGGAGACTTTGGGAAGGGTGTATGGAAACTTGATAAATAGGGAGGAGAAGTGGTGAGAAAGGGGGGATTTGGAGAGGTTTGAGCATGATGAGAGTTTGTGAAGTTCTTGGAAGATATAGATCTTGTGATAGTTTTCTTTGATCATTTGTGCTTTGTTGTTCTTGGAGTCACAGGCACAGAGGGCCAAGAAACCGAAAGGTTTCTTGGAGCTAGGAATCCTGCTAGGCTCCTAGTTGGCAGGGAGGATTCCGTTGTTTCACTCTGGGAAAGAGGGAAAAGAATGCTTGGAAGCACCCGGGACTACATTACAACCGATGAGCTTTGACAAGCTAAAGAGGAGGTATTTTTCAGTGGTATTTGGTTATTGATCTTTTGTATATACTTTTGTTTTAAGTTATAAATCATAGAGTTAACATATTACTTATTTCATCATGTTATCTAGATTTATCATTGAGCAAATGTAGAAGAATTGTGTAAATGAAAATCAATGAAATTATGCTAAAACGAAGTTGTTATTGTGTATGTATTTAATGAAAGATTAATTGTTTAACATCCTGGATGGGTGTTACATATGGTATCAGAGCCCGGTTTCAAAACTAAAACCTGGGCTTGACCACTGACAACACTGGGATTTTTTCTTTTTCATCTACAATCCAATTTGGGTTTTTACAGCCATGGTAAAGATTGGAAAAAAAACTAATTGAAACAAGAAGAATCTGCAATAAAGATGACTTATCCCTTCAATGACTAATCTCATATTCAGGAATGTTTGTAGAGACACATGTCCAATATCTTACCTAAGTGTACTGAGGCATTTCGTGATCTCTAAATTCCCAACAATCATTCCACAGTTGTCTGCTTCCTGGCTAATCTTATGGTCTTTCAAAACAAAGAAAGAAAGAAGGGAACAATTTTCCTGATCAACCTCCTTCTAATTCTCCCTCGAACTTTCCAGAGAAAAGGACCTTTCTTCAACCTCTTTTGCATGAGAAATTTTGGGTCTAGGTACATCATCATATGCCATAGGAAAATAATCATAAAATAATAATCCTTGTTGATGCAAGTATAGTAATATAGACCAGATGCCACAAAAGGTTCACTACAAGAACTCTCTTTGTTAAACACATAATGGATCTGAATCAACAAAGGTATCCATTTCAATAATTATGTATATGCAAGTATTTTACATCTAATTTACTGAGCAACTGGTCACTGACTTCGTAAAACCATCAAACTGGATGAAGCACATTTGGTATTCTTCGTAGTTTTACAAACTGTTGCAGATCTTTGTCTTAGGGAAGATTGTTTTTTTCCTTGGAAGTGTTTTTTTTTTATGATACAAATTGGTCCTAGAGGAACTCCCTTTTTTAGTGCACTCTTAGAGTGGCAGATGGAGGCACCCTTAGTCTCTCTAGGGTAAAAGGACTGTATGGTTTCTAGAACAAATTGTTCTTTAAAGAGAATCTAACCCTCTTAACTTTTCTCTGTGCACTTTTACCAGCAGAGGCAACCCAACTTAGTAGATCCTAACAAACAAATTATTACTCATTTTCATAATAAACAAAATAGACAATCTCGCTAGTAATGTGGCTCCCCACATTTCCAACATCCACTCTTCGGTCCCATCCTCCTGGTCCCCGAAGTAGAATTTGTTGACCTAGAAATCTATGATCCTGGTCTTTTTTGTTGAATAGACCTAAAATACTATTATTGTTGCGGATGATGTTACTATCGTTGTTGTAACTGTGGTCCTCTGTAAGGAGTCTTTTGTTGAGGTGTCAAGAACATAGGCCCTCTAGTCGTATATTGTTGCCCAGATGTCTGTCTAGCTGGTGTATGATGTTGTTGCTCTCTTGATGTGGTCTATCCAATAGGTCTAGAAGGATTCCTTCTCTTACCCCCACTCCTCAGGTTTTCCTCGGCTATGAGGGCCTCTTGAACTGCATCATGTAATGTCGAAGGAATTAGGATGCTCACCTTTGCATGAATGTTGAAGTTAAGGCCGAACATAAACATTTTGACCTTCAACTTCTCTGTGTTCAGATGTGGGGCATACCTAAGTAGCTCCATGAACCTGGCCTCATATTCTGTAACCATACAACCACCCTTTCATAAGGCGTTGAATTCATTAAGCTAACTCTCAATGAATTCATCGAAAAAATACCTCTCCCTGAACCATTCCTTGAACATCTCCGAAGACACGTCTTTGACGACCATGTTTAGGGTAGGAGTGTCTTCCACCAAAGTATAGTATTCCCTTTCAGTTGGAAGACCTCCATGCAAACCTTCAAGTTGGAGGTGTAATCATGAAGTGTGAAGCACATCACCATGTTCTCCAACCATGCCTCAGCGACTAAGCCATCTGGGGCACCCCAAAACTCAGGAAATTTTACCTTCTCAAGTTCTCTTTGTATATTACTACTACTACTAGCTAGAGAACACTATGAACCATCTTTGGGTACAGGCACTCTACCCTCATCTCAATCTAGTCAATTGATCAACGCCTTTGACATATTCTGGAACAATGTCATCATACCTACCACATCTCCCACAACAAACTACTCCTTCTCAGTCATTTTGTCATCTCCCTGAGGGTTATATTCGGGTGTGGATGTTATCGAAGGTGTCACACCTCTTCCTCTAGCACCACCTCATCTACTTCCCATGTGTCCTCTAACCATGATTACCAGCATGGAAAAATTTCACAACTAATTAGCAATACATCTCTATCATTTTAGTTAATGAAGTGGGAGACATAATGGTCCAATGTCACAAGGTTGAATCCACTCTGATACCATATGTAATTTCCCCTCCGTTACGACACTAATGTAAGTGAGTTCAGTAGTGGTAATTGTTTTTTTGAAACAACAACCGTTAGAATGAGTGATAAGCAACAATAACATACATCAATAATTGCACACTCTATTATCCTCTACATCATTACACAACAAAAATCAATCACAACATTAATGATATTAATATATCTATTACATCACATCACTACAAAAAATATTTTTATCCACCCAACCTACCCTACAAGGTTAGGACCTCCAAGACACATAATCAACGCTCAAGTCCAAGATTCGTCCGATTGATTTTGACCATTTAAGGTCTCAGGACTGGCGACTGTTCTGAAGAACATGGAGATATCTATTCCCATAACAAAATTAAATCTAGACTTAGGACAAAGTGACAGTAATATTTGATCATAACGCAAATTTAACCTTCAAGTATTGATTATTATAGACAAGTTTCCTTCCTTTAACATTCAAGCAACAAATATTTCATCATCTAGATAATATGCCTTCTTGCATGAATACCATCATCTAATTGATATCCTACCATTAATAATTAGTTTTCACTGTTAATAATTAATATTCACCATTATACCATCATATAATTAATAATCACTACCTAAACAAAAGTTACAACCCTATAATATTACAATCCAATATTGGTCATTGTCTAGATAAAATAATATATTACTTAAGATACCATATAAATTATATTCATTATTTAATAATTTTCTTCCAGTAATGAATATGAACAAAATGACAATTTATTCACTATCCAACTAGAGTACCACTAGAGTTTACATATATGACCTATAGTAAATTCTGATAATCAATACTATCATTAAAATTTAGTTGAAAGGTACATCATTCCAATTAACTTTAATTACAATTTCAACCCCATTCAACAAGCGTTCTAGTAAAAGGGGTCTTTGGAACTAAGTAAACCATTTACCACTGGAAAGAAATAATAATCTAATAATCGTAATTTCAAGATCTTCACAAAGGAGCTATATTACAACTTTAGGATTTAATAGAATGTTATTCTAGTTTAAAATTGAAATAGTTCAAGCTATCGTTAAATAAATGGAGGTAATATAACATTACAATAAATGGAGGTAATATAACATTACAATTGAAATTAAAATTGAAATGGAAGTAATATAACATTACAATAAATGAGAGGCCAACAAGACCTGTAGTGGATCCAAGTCTTAAATAACACAACTCTATTTAATTAAAAAAATCAACTATTCACAGGAGTAAGGGAGTGAATGTTTTATTAAAATTGAATGCAAGAATATACATCGCAGGAAATTAACTTTCAATCTCATAAATGAAATACGCAATTGGAGATCGTAATAATTCACACTCAGAAATTAAATACACAATGAGATGCGCTCCTAAATTCATATTGTTGTTTAGTTGCAACGACCTCATTTTTCTAAAAATCAAAATTGTAAATTCATTTTTCATTGAAAACAAAAATAAAACAATTTAAATTGTTGGAGGATCCAAACTAATGGTTTTTGTTAGCCACTAGAGACTCGTGATTCCACGGAATATCCATCTCAATTTAATTTAGCAATAAATAACAATCCATAATTGTATCCTAACTTCAACGACCAAACAACTCAAATGGAATTTAAATTCCAATTACAATGACAAAGAAAACTTAAAATTCGTGGTACAATGATAGTCAAAATCCAACATATTTATGACAGGAACTTCGGTTAAATATACATAGATCCCACGATTATTTAAAAACTCTCACTTACAACCCAATACAAAATGACTACACAAAATCCAAATTTCCTAAACTGCATTTGATTTGTGCCTTCTGGGCAAGTCAAAATTAAAATAGAAAGAAGTCACAGTCCGTTGCGACGCAACACAATATTTTCAAAATTGTAATATATGTTCCAAGCAAATTCAACTTCGAATTTCGTTTAAGGATTCCAACGCTTCAACGTTTTAACTTTTCGAAGGTTTTAATCTCACAGTGACCATTGCAGGTTCTCATTCCATAAAGTATGTCATGATACCCAATCAAATAAATTCTAAAATTTGAATTGACATTTAAACTATTGATTAAAAATATACCATATGAATATTGGTTAACTAACAATAGGATTTGCAAGGTCATTTGAAATTGCAATAAAAATTTAGTGATACAAATCCTCTAAGGATCAGATCTATCATATAGTTGATAGAAATGAATAAAAGTTTCTGCAATAAAATTTAATTAAATTTTGCAGTTGCTTAAAACATTTAAATATACAATTTATCATACTACAATATAATTCAAAATTAAATACCGGAACTAATGAAGACTTTGAGGTGATGGTGTCCTTCAAGCCTTGCTCCTTTAGTACTCCAAGTTGTTAATCACTGAAACTTCACCGGTACCTCCCAATCAATGCTAGGGGTACTCTTCTTCTCCCTTAGCCCCTCGAGCCGCAAAGGGGCCACACACAAAAAACCAACAACATTAGCTCCAAATCTTTCCTCACAAGGAAGAGCTTCCACTCTTTCTTCAAGCTTGGTATCCTGACTCTCAGAAGTAAACCACAATCCAAAATTTTGGTAGCATAACATTACCAAGTAAAAGAGAGATCCATTTCCCTTGTATCACATTTGTTTTATAGAAAATCCTCAATGACACATGTCCTCATGCACAATTAATTATATTTTTAATTAACATAATTAGTATTATTCACCCACACACTTGTTACACTCTCCCCAAGTTGCACAAGTAATTGTCATTTTTATTTTAATTAAAAAGTCAATTTCCGCATTCCCCGATGTGTTCCTATTTTTTCTCTTAGATGTCCCTTTGTTCCCCAAATTCTCATTTAATGAGTGTCTCCTAACTAGATATTAGTTACAGTTGGATTAGGAGTCTTCTTCTAGTTAGACTAGTGGTAGGTTGAATCAATATTATATTCTATGCACACCTATTCTCTCAAGTTATTATTTATTTCTATTTTTAAATCCATTTTAATAATTTCATGCACACATGTGCATTTTATGCAACCTTTAGATTTTTATTCACCTTTTCCTACAAATTGATTTTATCTCAATTCTTTTAATTTAAACATTTTTAATTAGTCCCTTAATTAACTTAGACTTTGGCTTAGTCTTAGACTTTTGTTAGGCTTCACAGTTAATAATTTACTGACTAATTAATTATTTTATTTTAAAAAGGTCTAATCATTTCCATGTTTTCTAGGCCACCTAGATTTATTTGACTCAATGCGACGTTCCCTTCAAGACGCACATCCATGCTCGAAGGGTGCCACTTGCCTTAGACTGTTTTTGGAAGTTTGTCTGACCCTTTGGATTCAACACTCCATCTGGTCGACCTTATGAGAGACTAATGGATTCTAAGGAATAAATACTCTACCTTATTGCATGCCCCTTAGAAATATTTGTGAATGAGTGTCTCAATCTGTCCTCACAACATAGTGGGCTTATCGAACTAGGTAATCATTAACCTATAGCTCAAACCATGACGAGAGTTATAGTAGGCCGTGACAAGGATGCTACCACACCTCTACCTCAATGTCTGGTTTTTGTGCATGCCCCCTTTACTCCTTATGTGAGTCATATTAGCAAGCATCATCAAACCTACATCCACTGGAAAAAATGGTGTCAATCATCCATATATATACATCATATTGTAATCAATCATATTTCACATGTGAATAAAATGAAATACTCAAACAAATATAATCCAGTCCCTGACTCAATCTAGAGTCCAAGGAAGTCCACTGAGGCCATCAAAATCCATAACTTGTAATGTGTCCTACATACTCATGAAAACGTGTCAATAACATCTTCCAATACATATACATCAAAATAAAAATAAGTCACAACTCATCCTCATAATCATACATAACCCATAATCAAACGAAATCATAATATACCATAACAGGATCACTTACACACAAGTGTCCTCAAATAATATGTCACTAAAAGTGTGCTTAATAGAGCGATATGTTACATACACCCCCTTTTGTTTTAAACTTGGTCCTTAAGTTTGTACAGTATATAAATGAAATTAAATAAATGTATCTCATATAGATATATATATATATATATATATCTAATATATCAAACAAGTAAGGAAATTGTTGACACATCTCGTATGCATCCTCCCACGTCGTCGAGTGTGGACTATAGTTGTCCCACTGGACCTTGCCCTGATTGACTATACAATGTCATAGCTATCGAATGCGATGGTCTAGTATGTGGATCGGATCTTCCATGAGAGCACCCTCATTCGACACCTACATTGAACTCATGTCAATCACATGTGATCGATCATAAACATAATGTCACAAAACATATATGGGTAAAATCATGAAGATGGGTAACACTTTTTCTTGTTTTATGATAATTTTTGTTTTATTTTAAGAAGTTCTTCAACTTCCGGTAAACAAAACTATTTTTTTTATTTAGAATTTTACTTTACTGTAAAAACTGAACTTGTGAAGAATTTTGTTATATTTCTACTGACCATTTTTCAATTTTGTTTTATTGGGATTTGATATGTCAATTTGGCAATTGTTTGACAATATTTTCTTAAAAATGAAGGGAAAGATAATGAGTTATGTTTCCCCCCAACAATGTATCCATTATTAAACCTTTGTTTTTGACAAACGAAATATACTACAACAATATACAGAGACTCTATTTTGTGATGACTATATTTTTGAATCTAACGAATGAGTATTATAATTTTTAGAATTTTTTTAAGTTGACCAATTTGAAAAAGTTATAGATTTTAAATACATGTTTTCCCCCACCATCTATCTATCTTAATTTTTACTTAAAATAAAAATCTAAAAATACCCTATTGAAGAGAACAGTTTAAGGATTATGAATATAAATTTTCCATAATTTTCCACTTTGTATTTTTAGAGATATGGATTTTTCATTTCACTGAATCACAATCTCACCTAAAAATATTATGCAGTGATTTTTTTATAAAATTAGACAAAAACAATGAAAATGAAAACAAATTACATCCAATGAAAGTAGATTCAATTTTGAAAATTTTGCTATCAATTTGGAAACTAAATTTCAAGTATTTGTAGGAGTCTACTAGCTCCAAAGATCAAGTAAGCTCGAGATAATTTGCAGTTTCCTGCAAATAATCCCATTTTCAGGTTTTCGACTGAAACATAGTTTTTAACAGAATCCATTAAAAATAAACGTTTCGGTAAAAAAAAAAATCGGCCTAAAAATGCTTACCGCAGGAAAACAATTCATCCGGAAAATATTGTACACGAATTTTGAGGGCACCATTCAATTTGATGTGCAAATTTTCGACGGAAAAATGTTTCAGTCGAAAAAATTCCTAACAACATTTTTTCCGCCGAAAAATGTCGCTAGGAGTTTTAGAGATCCGATTCTCACAAAAGTGTTACTCATCTTCATGATTTTACCTATATGTGAAAAACATCGTGCATATGCCTCAAAGAATCAGGAAAGTCTGGTCGGTAAGCCACATGTATTTTGTTTTCAACAACCTTGAAAGATACCACAAACCTAGGAGAGAGTTTAGCACCCTTTCCAAACTTGATTTAAATCTTATGAATTTTTACCTTCAAGAAAACTCTGTCACCAACTTCATAACTGTGGTCAATACGATGCACATTAGCATAAATATTTTGTCGATCATTTTCTTGTCTAATCCTCTGTCTTATTGATTGCATCTGTTCTTCCATTTCTTTGATCACTTTGGGTCCCACTAGGACCCTATCTTCAAGTCAATCCAAACTCAACAGTGTTTGACACGGTTTCCCGTAGAAAAACTCAAACAATGCAATCTTAATCGTACTATGTTAGATGTTTTTGTAAACAAACTCTACCAATGGTAAGAAGTTTTCTGAATGTTTCTTTTGGTCCATTGCATTCATATGCAACATATCCTCCAAAATATGGTTCATTCTTTATGTTAATTCGTCTATCTCTAGGTGATATGTTGTACTAAAATGCAGCTGTGCTCCCAAGGCCTCTTGGAAACTAGTCCAAAATCGTCATGTAAACACATATCCTTGATTCGATATGATCCTCATTGGTACATAATGTAACCTCAAAATCTCACTGAAAAAAACTCTAGTGATATTTGGAATCAAATACATCATACGCACTGGAATAAAGTGTGCACTCTTTGTCAAAGTGTCCACTACCACGAAAATCTAATCGTTTCTTCTTGCCTTAAGTGGAAATCCAACAATAAAATCCATCGAAATGACCTCCCATTTCGATTCAGGAATAACATGTGGTTGTAACAATCCTACCGGATGTCTATGTTCAGCCTTCACTTACTGACATTCTAGGAATATCACCACATAACTTACTATGTTTTCTTTGATTCCTTTCCAGAATAATAAAGGCTTAAGGTGCACCTTCATATTCGTGACTCCTGGATGAGCCATGTACACTGCTTGATGCAATTCACTCAATATCAATCTTCTTAATTCATTGTTAGGCGGTATGTAAATTCTATCGTTAAATATCAACAATTCATCACTGTCCAATGAATAACCTTCAAACTTCGGTACCAACATGGTATCTTTTCCAATATTATCCTTAACCTCTTTGTACCAGTCATCGCCAAACTGTAGATCTAGAATCATTTATCAAAGATTCGTCTTAAGAGGTATCACCAAGAATATGTGTGGTCTCTGAATCAACGCACCTGCCACTATGTTCACTATTCCTTTAAAGGTAAGTAATCTCAAAATTTGTATTCGCTAAGTAATTTTGACCGACGCTTCTCTCGCATGTTCAAGTCACTATGCGTAAATATATGTTGCAATCCACAATGATCTACCTTTAATTCAAATTTCTATCCAATCATATAATGTCTCCATACTTTCAAGGCATATACAATTTCTAATAACTCCAAGTCATGTGTTGCATATTTCTCCTCATGCTTTCTCAATTTCCTTGAAATGTAAGCAATCACTAAATTGTCTTGCATCAAAAATCCACCTAAACCTTCCTTGGATGTGTCTATGCATACCAATAATTACTTTTCCATATCGGTGACTTTTAATATTGTTGTTGTCGTCAATAGATCTTTAATATTTTGAAATGCTTTTGTGCATTTTTCATTCCATACGAACTTCTTGTTTTTCTTCTTCAATTTCGTGATCATATTTGCTATCTTCGAAAAGCCTTCGACAAATCGTCGGTAATATCTTGCTAAACCCATAAATCTACATACTTCTTGTACATTTTTCAGTGTTGGGAATTCCATAATAGCCTCTACCTTCATTTTATCCACAACAATACCTTCTCCGGATATGATATGTCCCAAACAATGAATCTTCGATTGGTAAAAAGAACATTCTGATAGCTTCATGTACAATATGTTTTCTCTTAGACACTGTAGGACCAATATTAAGTGTTCGTCATGCTCTTATTTTTTCCGAGAATAAATCAGTATGTCATCAATAAATACTTGAACAAACTTGTCCAAGTATTCATGGAACACCCCATTCATCAAAATCATGAATACTTATGGGGAATTTGTCAATCCAAATGGTAAAACAGTAAACTCATTGTGTGTGAATCGTGTATTAAATGCGGTCTTAGGGATATATTCCTCCTTAATCCCTATTCGATGATATCTCGATATCAATTCAATCTTAAAAAAATACCGTTGCTCCTTTAATCTGATCAAATAAATCATCTATCCTTGGCAATTGGATATTGTTTCTTGATCGTTGCTTTGTTCAATTGACGGTAGTTAATACAAAGTCTCCACGACCCATCCTTCTTTCCAACAAAAATCACTGGTGCACCCCACGATGACACACTTGGACATATAAGTCCTAAATCCAACAATTCCTTCAGTTGCATTTTCAAATCATGCAATTCAACCATTTCCATGCGGTAAGGTGTTATCACTATTGGTTCAGTTCCAAGTTTCAAGTCTATTCCAAACTCCAACTCTCTTTCAGGCAATAAACTTGGCAACTCTTTTGGAAATACATCTCCAAACTCTAGTACTATAGGAATGTTTTATAATCCTTTCGCCTCTCACTTTTTTTTCGGAACTAAGATGGCATACAACGTTCATCCCTTTTTCATACTCTTCTGTAAATGTAGGGAAGAAATAAACCTCAAGGACACTCCCTAGTTTCTTCCTACAATCACTCTACTATGTCCCAAATCATTCGTTAAACATAACCATTTTGTCTTATAGTTAAGTATCACATCGTGCAATTACAACCAGTCCATGACTATCACTATGTCATAAGATCCTAATATTGTGACATATAGGTTGGAATTCATTACAACATCTCCCAAGTTATTGCTACAGTCCATAACCTTTCCTCCAACTTTTGTTTTGGCACCTGATGTCATTTCTACGTTTCTGAACTCATCTTGCTCGACTTCCTTTACCTTAATTATTTCTATCACTACACTAGAAATAAATCTCTTTGTAGCACCTGGATCTATAAAAATACTAAATTTTTTATTGGTGATTGTACCTGATGTCTTGATCACAGTGGAATGGTGCTCATCCTGGCGGTTGTTCACTGATGCATTTATCCTGGGAGTCTTGTTGAAATATCCAACTATAGTGGGTATTGATGATCCGATCTCTTTGGCCTTCTATATCGGACAATATCGTTGGTAATGTGGCTCCCCATATGTCCAATATCTAGTCTTCGGTTTTGTGCTCCTGGTCCTTGAAGTAGAAGTTGTTGGCCTAACAGTCTATGATCTTGTTTTGTTCTTCTAAACAGGTCTAAAATATTATTTATGTTGAGGAAAACATTGTTGATGCTGCTATGGTCCTCTAGAAGGACTCCTCTACTGAGGATTCTTTCATCACAATGTCGAGAACATAGGTCCTCTGGTCATATCTCGTTTCCCAGATGTTTGTATTGTTGGTTTCTAATGTTGTTACACTCCTGATGTCTTCATTCCAATAGGTCTAGAAGGAGTTCTTCTCTGACCCCCACTGCTCAGTTCTTCCTCGAAAATGATGTCCTTTTGAACTGCATCGTGCAATGTCTAAGGCATTATTATCCTCACCTTCACACGAATGTTGAATTTAAGGCTGAACACAAACTTTTTGACCTTCAACTTCTCCATGCTTAGATGTGGGGCATACCTAAGTAGCTCAATGAACCTAGCCTCATACTCTGGCACCGTATGACCACCCTGTTGTAATGAATTTAACTCATTAATATCACACTCAAGGAATTCCTCAGACAAATACCTCTCCCTGAACCGTTCCTCGAACATATACCAAGACACATATTTGACGACCATGCTTAGTTGAGGTAGGAGTGTCTTCCAACAAAATAGAGTAGTCCCTTTCAGTTGGAATACCTCCATGAAGACCTTCAAGTTGGAGGTGTAATCAAGAAGTGCAAAGCACATCACCATGTTCTCCAACCATGCACTCAACAAAATATATAAAGCAAACTATGATATGAAATGGAACAAGTAAGATCATGGAATGGAAAGACAATAATCAAATCTCCCCTAACACCTTGCTAGTGTATTCATATAAATGAAATATTTTCGACCAACGACACCTAGATTCAGGAATGGAAACAATTAAATACATAAGGAGTATCTAGGATCAGGTTAGTAAAATATGCAAAGAACTGTGGAGATCATATGACAAGGTTCTTACACAATTCAGAATGGACTCCCTAGTCGATTGGGAGAAGGAATCATCCACCAAAAAAAGGTGGAGGATGTGGAAAACATAAGAGACCTCAACTTAAATTCCATTGAATCTATCAACGAGGTAAATGTGTATGTTCTGGAAGAAATATTATTTCAACCAATCAGGTTAATTGCATTAACTGAAGATTCCTTGCAACATGTGGAGCATAGGATGAATACTTAAATCATTACCCTGATTTACAACATCAAAACAAATCTTGAAGGAAAAAATATGGGAAGAGTATAGACCATACTTGCGGACCTAAAGATGTGGAAAGGCTTCATTGACAAGGTGCAACTGTCGCACCCTCTTTGGTCATTGTAACCTAACTTTTCATTCTAATCAATTTTTATAATCATTGTAACTTTCAAATCAGGAAGGAGAAACAAAGCGTCATTATTGTCCATTGACGATTCGACTATTAAAGAATATGAAAGGAATCTTGTGTTTGATATAAAAGAATGGAATGCAAATGTAAAAGGAATTTTTCACTTTGGCGGTCAAACAATACTATTTCTTACCATTGATTAAAGATAAAGAGGAATTTTTTACACTTGTGATCTTTAGTGGATGTGTTTGGGATTATTCTTAATGCTTTTACTTTGTATTTGATTTATTTGAGTCTTAATGTGTGAATCGTTTCCCCAACTGTCTTATGTGCTTAAATTATCATTGGTTTCTTTTATTGAATACAATAATAATGTTGAGTAATCAAAGTGCAATTACTTGTGTCTTAATTTATCGATATTATCATTTTCATTTATCATCTGAATGTATGAACTCATTCTAACTTAGGCAATATTATTTCAAACTGTATTTAATATTTACTAGTTTGCTCTTGATCAGGATAGCTTTAGCTTAGCTTAGGATTTCATTTTAGAATAGTTGTAGCCAACATATCTTAGTTTAGTTTTAGATTTTAATTCTCTTGAGAACCTTCAATTTTCATACTCACACTTAGATAATTAATTTAGAGTGGCAACTAGGCCAATATTCTAGTAGGAAACACTACCCCAAACGAGAGTGGGTCTAATTGGGACCTGCCATCGGTTGTTCTCCCTTAAATTATTGAATGGGTATTTTGGGACCATCAAAACCACCATATATATAAAGGGACTTGTTGAGTAGGGGAGGGAATGCCACCATAATTACCTTCTTGAATACTTGTCTAAATTTTATAATTGTCACCAAGGAGGAGTTTGCATCTCAAGAACCTATAGAAGACCAAAACAACCATGAACATAGCCCACAAGAGGAGGACCTAGAAGTTTCTTTTAGTTATCCTCAATAGAATGAAGAAGAGCTCAGAGAATCATGGTCATCATATAAAGAGGAGTAGAAATTAGAAACAGAAATAAAAGAATTCCTTGCATCCTTGTCACCAAACCCAGACCTTTATACATTCAAAAATTTGATGAGACCACTTTTGGAGATCTTCAAGGAATGCCAACCAAAGAAGAGAACTAGGAAGGAAAATAATATATTGAATCATGGTTCCAATTATTCCTCAAGTCTCACCACTTCATTCTTCGACAATTCTTTCCACCGTCTCCATCAAATTGGTGGGTCTCTCATGTTATGGTATCTCTCAAAGTATATTCTTCAAGCTTGAATATGAGTACACTTGTAATTATATTATGCACATGACCCCATTGGAAATATTCCTACACTTTAAGAGAAATTCTTCTTTCTTCAAGTAGCATAGGATAATGCAAAGAATAAATAAGAAAATAAAATAGTAAAGATGAAAATAAGTCTAGTTGTGAAAACTAGTTTACTGACACAACTGGACAGGAACTTTGCTTGAAAAATAGGTTACTGGCAGAAAAAGTTCACAATAAGGTTCTGTAATTTTATGTTGGTTCAAAATTTTGTACTTTAATTCTTCAAAATCATTTATGTTTTATTCTTGTGTCAGCTGATATGGGATTTATTAAGGTGCACCTTCTAACAAATCTCATCGCAACGACTCCAACACATCATCTAGGATCGAGGTTAGATTTTCATAGTTCGTTGGGATCTGCATGCATCAATGGAATATTTCCTTATTATTAATCACGGGGATTCATCAATGCCTCTTGATTGAAAAATATTTCAGGTGAATCGACTCCAACACATTCATTCGTACCTATCAATATGCACTAAGGCACTTTAGCGCTCATTGTCATCAAAGGTGAGTTGTTTCATGTTGGTTAATGACATACATTAATGGTCGATAATCCAATGACTTCTCTTCATCCTCGACATTAGAACATTTATTCACATGATCAGACTTGTACCTTGGGTTTTGTAGCGGTTGAAGACTATATGGTTTCATGGATTTAACATCATCTTTCAACTCTCAATAATAATAAGAGAAGGAGTTCTCTATTTTTAGCATAACTTCCACTCATCCTCTATTTCATTAGTTCAAAATTCTCTAGATCTACCACTACAGTGAGCTTCAGCCTTGATCACTCTCAGGATTTCAATTTTCTCTTGGTGTCAATGTACTTCATTTTCATATTGTTTTCTATGATCTCATATTTAGATACATCACTCTCATCATCATTTTAGACTACATTATCTTTGATAGACATCATTCCATCCATGCCAATCAAATATTTTACGGAGGTATAACTTGAGGTAAAATAGTGTGATTTTTTTGTTTATTAAAAGTTTAAGAGAATGTTATGAAAAACCATTGACATTATTTCATTTACTCCTGTTTTCAAACCATCATTTCCACTTCCATATATTCTCACATTTTACATACCATCTATTCAAAGTGTACCCACCTGAAAAATAAAAATCACACCTTGTTTTCAAGTAGTTTTGTTGTTGCCACATAAGAACCAGTAGTAAGAAGAAAAGGCATTGTTGTTGCTCCACAAGAACCAACAATAGAAGAATAAAACACATTTTTCCATAGAAGACACATGAGGACATGTTCTGTATTTAGTTTGGGGGAGATAGGGGTTGCTTTGCACTCCATGAGATATCACAGTGGACAAATGGGATCAGACTAACAAGGAAAATAGGATCATGGTAATTTCTCAATATTCACTCATTCACATTTTTTTAAATGCATAAATTGAATTCATGATATATTACAAAATGTGAATTAGGTTTTCATGAAATTTAGAGGAGAGAAGCATTATATCGAGATGAAAAAACCCAATACATTTCTCACCAACCTTGTTCATAATTTTTGAGATATTAAGCATCATCACCTTCATCCATTTTACATATATCTCGAGATCCATGAATCAGATGGATTTTATTTTTGGTGTAGAGAAGCATTGGAATAGTAAAACTATTCCTGCAAAATTTCACTGAAACCTAGTTTGTATTTTGTGAGAAAATGGTTTAAAAATTTTGTTTCTACTCCTGCAACACGTGTTGTTACTCACCTGTAACATATTATTTGTCATGTCTTGGGATATGTGCATTAGGTTTCTATGAATTTTGGTAGAAATATGCATTAGATGGTGATCCATAAAACCACCAAAAATATTCTTCATTCGAGTTATGGTTTGCATACAAATTCAAATTTTCAAATGTGTTGTTACTCTACTATAGCAGCTACAACACTTGTTGTTACTCCACTATAGCAGCTACAACACTTACTATTACTCACTTGTAGCATATTACTTATTTGTTTCTCGAGATTGGTGAATTGGGTTGTCATGATTTTTTGTAGGTAGAGGCATTAGATGGTGATCAATATACTCACCAAAAATATCTTCATTATGGATCATTGTTTGCATCAAGTGCCACATTCTAAAATATGTGGTTACTTTC
The DNA here is from genome assembly GCA_009831015.1 of Picea engelmannii. Taxonomy (NCBI): domain Eukaryota; kingdom Viridiplantae; phylum Streptophyta; class Pinopsida; order Pinales; family Pinaceae; genus Picea; species Picea engelmannii. The sequence continues at coordinate 144,757 of ML783310.1, read as the reverse complement.
TTGTTGTGATTCACTTGATGTTACTCACTTGTTGTTACTTTATTATATGATTCACTTGTTGTTGCTCACTTGTTGATACTCGCTTACTGTGATTCAATTGCTATTACACGCTTGTTGTTACTCTCTTGTTGTAACTCACTTGTTGTTATTCACTTGTTGTTACTCACGTGTTGTTACTCATCACTGTCACTCATTTGTTGTTACTCACTTGATATTACTCATTTTTTGTTGCTCCTCATGTTTTGTTACTCATTTCCACTACTCACTCACCATATACACCACGACCTCCTTGGACCTATTACAGATTGTTGCAACGCCACCATAATTGATAAAAATCACTTGAGGGCTACTTTTAAAGACATTGTTTGAAAACATTTCAGGGTTTTATAGGGAAACACATGTTATATTGTATTAGCATCATCATTTGGGAAAGTACAGTGGTTTTGTTTACTATTCATTGAAAAATGGAAGCAACATTCAACTTGGTATTTGTTTTCATGAGGACCCTCAACATCCTCATTTTGGGGGTGGACTTCTATGCATTTCGTACTTGGAACAACACTATTTTTGTTGTGCCTTTTTTTTCACTTAAATGAGAAAAACAAAGGAACTTACAAGATTAGTTGGGTTAGCTAAGAAAAACAGTGGTAAAGGAAACGGTTAGAAGAATAAACATAAAAGACTAAGCTAAAAATTAAACTAGGAAAGGAAAAAACAATTAAACTATTGTGCATAAGGACATAAGAATAAGAAACAAGCAAGACTCATGTCACCAATGGAAAGGATTGTATTAGTGAAAAGAAAACACCAAAGATAAAGGGGACTTTGGTTCCCTTCTGCCTCCAAGGGAGGGTTCTTGGACCCCCAAGATTGAGCTCTTCTTACAACTTGAAAACTTGAAAGAAATGGTGAAAGACTCTCAAGCTAACCCACTCAAAAGGTGACGTGGATTGCCCAAATGGAATGGTGCTAGTATTCTCTTGATGAGAAAAGAGGTTTCCCCAAGAGAATAGCAGTAGCATAACCTTGCAAATGAATTCCTTGAAGATGCAGTGCACCCATGGCCTTGTTTTATAGCACCACTTTGAGGTATTGTGAAACCATATTTTACTGTGAAAAGGGGTTGTTTAGGGCACCTTTAGGTCTTTGAACAACTGCCCAGCCAGATCTAGCTGAGATTTGGATGTCAAATTGACTTGGAATGTTAACCAAAAGTGGGTGGGAGGCTGACCAACATCATAAATGCGACGTTCTCAGGTGTGCGTGGTTTTTAGCATCCACAGTCGCGCATCATGCGCATGTGCTCTTTTCCTGCATTTCTTGATGCCTCATGTGCATGCGCACCTTGTATAGTCATAGTGCATCCTGATTTTATCACTGGTTGTATAGTTTTGGACCTTTTGGAAATACTTTTTGGTAATTTTTGTCCATGGGTGAACTAATAGTTGTTTGAAGATGTTGGATTCTTGTAACCATTTGCGGATGAAATTTCAGTGATAATAGATGCCCCCTGATGGATGAGGTTAGGAGCATACGAATAGTTGAAATTCATCAATGTTTCTTCTACTGAGAGTACCGTTATAAGAAAGAGTGATAGTGAAAGTATCAAGAGTGACCCGTTGGAGGGAGAAGGGAAACTATAGGACCCAACCTTCCGCAAGGTGTGGAAAATAAATTGTGTACAAATGAGGTGGGCATGCCCCATGCTTGTGTCATGTAACTCAAAAAAGGGGTGTTGTACAGTAACTTAAATTGTGTTTTGATGTAGACAACTGCAGCACCCTCGAGGGAGTTTTTGATAAAGGAAGAGGACAATTATGATGAGGAGCAATACTCTGAACAGTAGGCAATGACACCTGTAAGAAGTATGATGGATTATATGAGCATTGATAGCCCAACAAAGTTCAAAGGTCTTCGGAAAATATAAAAAACAACTGCAATAGTCGCAAAGTAAGACCCACCGTAACATGAGAAAGTGTTGAAGTCGAATGTTATGAGGGTTAGCGACAACATAGAGCAATGATGGTTCTCCCTGTGTCATCCAAGACTCCTCATTGTAAAGGTAATGAGAGTCAAGATATTGTCACCCTTCTGGAAACTGTGTTGATGTTGACAAAAAGGGAGACGCGACTCCAAGAAGAAACATGCTTCGTGAAATCCACTAGGTGAGGTCAAGAACTGAGGAGGTACATGAACAAATTCAAGATGCGTGGAGACTCAAGAATTCCCTTGGTTGGGAATATATGTGAAGTATAAGTGGCTGGAACCGTTCAACTAGGTCAAGTGTCAGGGGGACAACAAGACGTGGGATAAGTTCTGCCAGAGGCGAGACAAAGTGAACAAACTCAGAGAGCAGAGGTAGGTGGCATGTGGGATACTCAGAGTTTATGGACGATGTCAACAGGAGTAGGTGATAAGGAATTCCCCAACCAAGGGTGACATGGGTTGTGTTTTCCAGGAAAAGAAGGTCGCCAAGGGTGACGACAAAAAGCTATGTAAATGTTGGAAAGAAAGGCTTTTTAAAATTAAATGAAAAAAGAATAATTTGGGATGAGTGTACAAATATAGAAATGGGTGCCCTAGTGAAAGATGGTTGGGATGGTTAGGGCACAATTCGTGTGGAGAACTGGTGGAAGTTGGGGGCCCCATGGGTGTGTTTCTGTATGAGGAAAATGGAATGGAGGGAAATTTACGGATGGGAAAAATTATTATGGATGAAATGGATGATTAATGATACTGTGAAGGCACAGTCCTGGAAGAGATAACCTGGGAGTCCATTGGGAAAGCTAGAAAAATGAGGAGAATGAGTATGTGGTTGAATATCGGAAATGCATAAGACTATTGAGACTCCCATCCCTAGGGGGTGAAATCATCATGAGTGACAAAGTGCCAATGGGGACTATGAATGGGAAAACTCATGTGGGGGACAGTGCTACCGGTTGATAGTACCAAAATGTAGCGGACGTGACAGTACTGCAGAGCGGGATATGAGGATCCTACAGGAAAATTTCGGAGGCTATGACTGGAGATGCAATTGAGATTCAAGGGGAATGATTTCATGCCAGTGTCGATCATATACCCGAAGGGGATGCGATGGTGTGTGATGACCTAGTACTTGCACACATGAAAACCAAATACCCGACGTGAACAATATCTAAAAATAAAGGACCTATAATAGTTATTTGATAATTTTGAACATGAGCAGGCGTACCTAAGTGTGTCATGGAAAGATGCTCCACCAAGAAAAAGGGAAAATGATAACCTGATGAAAATGTCTATGTAAGTGGCCGAAGATGGTTCAGAAAATGAATCTTATGGGCTCATGTACCAAAAAATTAAAGTGGGGAAAAGGGCTTAGATATGGAAGGTGTTTCCATAATGCCATCTCAGTTTCATTGACACTATGGACGATCGAGTGGTAATTTGGTGGGAAGACATGGACCTCCCCTTTTCTCGAGGACTGATGAATAAATATAATCAATTACATTCACGGGAACATTAGTATGGAGTGTCGGAGGAAGCTCAGGAGGATATGTGTGGCGTTTCACGGCTAATGTGTGGCAGACGTATGGGATAGATGGGCAATGATGAGTGTAATGGTCATATTTTGCACATATGGCACATGTGAAATTGGTTCGTATATGTTTTTCGCATGTGGTTGATGATGCCATAGTAGTGTGGGACGTCCTTGGTGGAGTGGTAAGAAAAAGGTGTTCTTGAGGAAGCTGGATAAAACTGCATAGCTCGGGAAGAGAAGGACATTTATGAGTGGGATTTCCTTTTATTTCACATAATTCACAAGGGAGTTGAACTCGGGGAGGTAGTGGAGCGATGGGATCTTTATTCTTTCATCTTCCCCTAGATGCAACGATGGTGCTAGTGATTGGGGGTGAGGGGGGTGTGGTAGGAACAAGTATTGGAATCTGCATTTGGATTGCCTTTGAATGAGGAGGGAGGGATGGTTAAGGAACCATATTGGGTGGATATAGATACCATACTGAGATTTTCCCCTGGAGGGGGGGGGGAGATCTATGATAAGTGGTGCGGTGGTGCTCTCAGGGAAATCCTGAGGAAGTATTTCTTCAACTAGTGGAACTTTGATATGGGGAGGGGACTTAGTGATAGGAGTCTTGTCTCTGATGTCTGTTCCTTTAGAGGAAATTAAAAACACTTGTGCTGAAAAAGATGAGTTTAGAAACGGTGGTGCTCCCTGATAAGTGCCCAACATGGATGGGTCTTGGAATAATCTAGGGCTAATGTTGGCAACTGGAAAATAATTCGAGCTAACACGAACAAGGGGGAGGATGTTATCGATGTTGGTGCAATGGTTAGTCTCGTAATGTCTAATTTGGTCGATGGTGATCATCTTCCCATTATGGAGGAACATCATCGTATGAAACACAGAAGAGGCGACCGCCTTCATAGCATACATGTAGTTGCGTCCGAACAAGATTTTGTAAGCAAGTTGGGCATCGATAACTTCATTGTCAATGAGGATGGTTTTTCCCCCAAGTTCTATGGAGAAATTTTGACAAAGCCCTGTGGAAGGTGTTGGTCAATCGTCGTAAGCTCGAAGGGTGATGGTAGAGGGTACTAGATCAAGGGAGACAATTTTCTTCCATACTTTTTTAGACATGATGCAGGTGGATGCACCTTCATCGATGATACACCAATAAATGTTGTGTTCCGGATATTAACTGGTATTTGGAAGGCTACTTGGGTGAGAAGATGTTGTTCTTTGTTATTAAATCAAATGTCATCAGCTGTGTGTCAGCTATGTCGATTTCCCCCAAGGAAAAAAGAAAGGATTTTCTCTGTGATGGATAGGTTTGGAGGACCTCCAACACAGATATGGTTGTGGGAGACTGGGATAAGTCATCAACCAGACTATAATTATGATAAGCCTTAGCATGAAGGATATGTACATTCTGTCATAAAGGCATACATGGTATGCGAGGAATGGGTTTCGTGTTAGGATGTGGAATCATCAATGGTTGTCCTGTAATAGCTGGCAGTGTTTCTGAGGTGGTTGGGCTAGAGTCGGGAGGCATACCATATTGACAGTTGCAGGTTTGCAAAAGAATTTCTTTGCTAGTGAGGAGGACATTGTGAGCAACCAAATTCCCAGGTTGAGTGGCGCCCAGGTTTGGATATTGCCCCATTTGTAGTGGGGTAGGGTTGATCACTTGTTGGGTGTTCATCACACCTTGGTATGGAATGGGGTTTTGAAAAAAAATTAGACGCAGGGGTTTCAAATACTATTGTGGGGCCTGCTAAGGGGAAGATGGTGTCGGAGGGCCTTATGAGTTCATGGATGCCCTCATCTATTGGAGATCAAGAATTTGGGGGAAATGATGAGTATAATTTCCATACTCGCCACATATAGCACAAGGGAAGTTAGTTCTAATATTGTTGTTCTTCCCTTTTCATGGTATATTTTTATTGGTTCCCCCTTGGGGGTCTTCATATTGATTGCCCCCAATGGGATGGTTGTGGGGGTCATTCCCCCTAGCCCTAGATTGTCATTGTTTCGGTTTTTTCCTTTCTTCTTATGATTTGGATTGGCCATATTCAACTGTTCAAATGTATGAACCTGTTGAATGGGAAATGGATGAACAAAGTTGACACCAACATGTGGTTGTCCCGGTGGAGGATTAACTACCTGGGGAGGACTAGGAAGTGGAAAATATGGATTGTTATGTGGATAGGATCCATATGGCATATAGGAAGTAGAGGTACTTCCGCTACTGCTAGGGTTATATCCAGGGGTTGGGGGTGGACCCGTAATGTATTGAGAGACTGGATACGACATGGGTACCAGTGGGGGTGCCCCCAATGACTAAGGAGGAACAATAGGGTATGATTGTTGGTAAAGGGGAGGGGGGTAGTAAGGATTTCCTCCATATTTCGGTGGATATGGAGGTGTACCATACATAGTGGGTTGTGGGGGGTATGGATTGTGGTGTGTTGTGGTACCAATCAATCCATCCGCTGAGTGAGACATCCTAGGTTTGTCTTGGCCAAATGGCATGGGTATTGGGAGATCAGGTAGTACTGTGTATAAGTATCCTGATTGTGAATAGATGAGGTCATATTGTTGAGCCTTAATGATGGCTTCTTCTTCTGATTGAGGGAAGGTCAAAGACACATCTTTATCGAGGAGAGAGACAAGTGATCTAAGAAACCAATCAAGTCATTATTGTTTGGTGGTTTATGCTTTGCACAAACTACGTCATCGACGCCACTCGTGAATGTGATTAGTGATATGTGTGGATGAGGTTTGTCTAAAATAAGAGAGTAGTTAAAGACCATTGTCATGATGGATTGGTAATTGAAAGAAGGTCAAAAATGCTTTGGCCAAAGATTCAAAAGTCACGTGGGACCCAAAATTTTCTTCTACATACCATTTGGTTGATGGGCCAGTGAGAGTATGTTGAAATAACCTCAATTGGAAGGAATCGTCCATGATGTTGTTTGAAGAAAACCATAGGTGAAAGGTCATTATATGGTTGGCAGGATCGTCTCCTATTTTTCCTTCAAACTTGGGCATGTCTGAAGGGAGTTTGGTAGGCATTGCAGGCCATGTGGGGTTGTGCAATACGGTATCATTGGTGAGTTTAGTCAGATCCGGTATGTTGAGGGAAGATAAATATGGCATATGGCATGATGGCGTAGGATTAGTTCTAGCCATAGTGTGAGTGTTTTGAGTAACTTCCCTTGGAGGGGACTAGGTGGGTTTGTACTTCCCCCTTGAGAAGAAGTTGGTCCCCTACTTCCATGGAAAGGAGAGTGTGGGGAAGGTGTACTTTAGGAATTGAACCCAAGTAAGGTGGAACCAAGCAACGTTGATCCCAAGACAATGGAACTCACAAGGGTGTGAGAAGGTGGAGCTCATGAGTTGGAAAGACTAGAAACTCCCCCTAGAATAGGAGGGAGATTCAGCAAGCGTCTTGAACGACGAGGGTTCTGTGGGTCCCCTATGATGTCCGACTAGCTGAGTGAATGTGTGCAAATGGTGTTGAGAGAAAATAAATAAACAAGAGCCTTTGTTGCAATTATTATTATTTTTTTTTAAACTTTACACGATATATATCCAAATCAAATGTAATCAGAAGGGCATCATACATAAAGTGTTTTGATAAAGAATCATATATGTGCATAGGTGGATTTTGTCCGCATGGGGGAATAAATAAAACAAATGCTCGTGTCCTAAAAGATGTAACTTCCTTCCTCTCAAAATAGCACTATACCTTCCAATAGCACTCGACAGTGGGGTCTGAAGACACCAGAAGAGAAACTAGTGAAGGATGAAGCAATCAGTTATAATGAGGGGTAGAGAGGGAATATCCCAAAATAATTGGCGATATTTACCAATAGCTAGAAAAAATACGATCAAGGTGCAATTGCAGCCCACAATTTCCACCTGGGTAGATTTCCTAAAACTTGGTCACTAGGTACCTTGGTCAAAGTGCAACATTTAGATTTTCATCCTAAGAAATGGGTCACGGGCCAGATAACAGAGAGTTATTTGGATGCCTATCCCCAAAATCCTACCTAGACTAAAAGATTTCTTTTGGCACCTCCTATGGAGGAAAACTTGGTAAGTTTTTAGAAGAATTTTAGATGTGGTTGTTTGAGAGATTAGGGGTGTGAGCCAATCTCGTTGAAATTGAGTGGGAGTGGATAGTTTCGTCAAGAAAAGGGTGGGGTGTTTCGGAATTCCTTTGGAGGAAACTTACTCCAACCTCCACGTTTCAAGATGAAAACTATGTGAGTGAGAAGTGACTTTTGTGTGTGAATGAGTGAAAGTGTGCTAAATTTTTAATGAATTAGGTGTCACCTTGCTGCATATGGACTTCGCTTGGTCCTTATAAGTCTTTGATTACCTATTTAACTAAATTTCATTGGTACAACCTTGCGGAATTCAAAAGTCCCTGGGAAGCTAGCATGTGGACATGAGGGTCCTTTACTATTACTTTAACTCCCTAATGTGATTTAATCTAAGAAATCTTTGAAACTATCCTAGATTGTGATCATGTGGGCATGTATGGGCCCATTACAAAACTTTTAAACTTCCCTAGTGATTTAATCTAAGAAAGTAAATTTCAACACTATCCTATCTTTGTAGCATGTGGGCATGTATGGTCCCATTACAATCTTGAGATGTGTTTTGAAAAATAAACTAAGAGGAGTCTCGAGGGGGCTATTGTCCTCTCCCAAAGATTTTATCTTTTTAAGGGAGATGAAATTTTCTTTCAACCTCTTTTTGATTCTCAAGATCGCTTTGGAGCGCGAGAGAGGAGCATACTCAACGTTTGATATCCAATTTCTAGTCCCAATGAAATTTTTATATGTGATGTAGAATGATTCCAACTTTTAGTCAAAGCAAGCCGTCCATGTGGCGAAATAAAAAGAAAAAATAGGAAAAATAATGATTTTTAACCCCTAAGTGCCTATGTGTTTTGACTAATCCCTTTATATGAGAGGGAATGTAAGTGTGGTGCAGATTACAACATGCATGGAATCATATTTAAGAAGGCTATGATCCTTCAACAAATCATAAAAATCTTACAATGTGTGCTTTTTTGCATAGGTGCATGGGTTTCAGACTGGATATAGGTGCTCTAAGCGCCAATGCATGAACTGAAAAAGATTTTTGAGCACAAGTGCGCAAAAGGTGTTGAGTAATGTAGTGATTTTAGCGCACATGGGCATGATGCACGACTATGGGCCAATAAACCCACGCACAACTGTCACACAGTCGTGAAGAAAATTCTGGATGGAATTCTTTCAACTCAGCTTTGAATTTGATGTTTTGTAGGTTGGCTTGGGCCGGTTATGGTACCTGCAGGTGAAATAAGTAAAAAGAAGAGCTAAAATAACCCAAGTGCGGTAGGAAATTGATACCTTTCCCCAATGGAGTCAACAATCTGTTGCGCCTCTTTTGTCACCTAAATGAGAAAAACAGAGGTGCTTACAAACTTAGTTGGGTTAGCTAAGCAAGACAGCAGTAAAGGAAAGGGTCAGAAGAATAAACATAAAAGACTAAGCTAAGAATTAAACTAGGAAAGGAAAAAATAATTAAACTATTGTGCATAAGGACATAAGAACAAGAAACAAACAAGACTCATGTCACCAATGGAAAGGATTGTATTAGTGAAAATAAAACACCAAAGAGAAAGGGGACTTTGGGTCCCTTCTTCCTCCAAGGGAGGGCTCTTGGACCCCCAATATTGATCTCTTCTTACAACTTGAAAACTTAAAAGAAATGGTGAAATAATCCCAAGCTAATCCACTCAAAAGGTGATGTGGATTGTCCAAATGGAATGGCGCTAGTATTCTTTTGATGAGAAAAGAGGTTTCCCCAAGAGAATAGCAGCAACATAACCTTGCAAATGAATTCCTTGAAGATGTAGTGCACCCATGGTCTTATTTTCTAGCACCACTTTAAGGTATTGTGCAACCATCTTTTAGTGTGAAAAGGGGTTGTTTAGGGCACCTTTAGGTCTTTGACCAGCCACCCAGCCTGATCCAGCCAAGATTTGGATGTCAAATTGACTTGGAAGTTGAACCAGAAGTGGGTGGGAGGTCGACCAACATCATAAATGTGTCGTTCTTAGATGTGCTCGGCTTTTAGCATCCACATTCATGCATTGTGCACGTGTGTGTTTTTCCTTCATTTCTTGATGGTGCATGTGCACGCGCGCCCTGTATAGTCATATCACATCTAGATTTTATAACTGGTTGTATAGTTTTGGACCTTTTGGAAATGATTTTTGGTAATTTTGGTCCATGGGTGAACTAATAGTTGTTTGAAGATGTTGGATTCCTGTAACCATTTGCGGACAAAATTTCAGTGATAACAATTTTCTTGACCTTATATTTTATTGAAAAAATTTCAGTTTGTGGGAGACAAAAAATAATTACCTAGAGAGGAATAGGCTACCCCACAAGAACCTACAACAGAAGAAGTTACTATAGAAGCCATTCCTAGAGAAAAAAATACTTGTCTTCATCCTTGAGTTTGGGTACGTACAACAATAGTTTTCATTTTTCGATGGACAACAATAATTTTCAACGTTAATGAAAAAATAAATAACTATTACTGTAACACAAGAAATAGAAACATGAAGTCTTATTGTTGTTACACAAGAACCATTAGTAGGTCACAAAATATCACCATGTCATGAGTTATGATTTACTGTTTTTACTCATGTTATAACATTTTTGTTGTTATTCAGTTTTATTGTTATTCCCAAGTGTTGTTACTCCCAAGTGTTGTTACTCCCAAAGTATTTTTACTCCCAAAGTGTTTTTACTCTTGTTACGACACTGTTGTTATTACTACCAAGTTTTGGTACTCCATTTATAATACTGTTGTTATTACTTTGTTCTATTGCTACTCCTATTATAACATTGTTGTTGTTAGTATGTTTGGTTGATACAAATGTATTGGGTTGTGTTAGTGCCATCATTTTTTCATTTAGGGTCAGTCTTAATCGATTCATGGTCCATGTGTCAAAGTGTGTGAGGTCAAGTACTGAACGATGGATGGGTCGAAGTCAACAAGTGGTCAGTTGTCCCTTGAATTCGAGAAGGGATATCAAAACCAAAACATGTGTAAGTAGTAAAGGTCTTTTCCCAAAGAGTCAAGTCATGTCATAAGAGAAGGTTTTATGTGACAAAGGTTGAGGAAAGTTCTTAAATAGAAGTTGTGTCGATAGACGAAGTGACCATCATCGGCTCATTATGAAGTCAAAAGGAATGAAAAATCACAGCACTCATAACATGTATGCTCTACATCTCTTATTAGTTGTACTTTACACACCTTGAAGTGTATAACCTATCACACGGATGTGATGTGAAAATATTCGGCTTGCTTCGAAACCAATAGTCACCATGGATATAGCATTCCCTGGAACAAATCCATCTCCTTCCCTCTCAGTTATAAATTCTGGTCGCTCTGTATGTATTATGCTCACTAGCCAAGTTTATGCTCTGTCTGTAATTATTCCTGCGAGCCCTGAGTTTTCTTGCGGATGGAAAGTCAATTTTCTTCAACTGCGTCACAAACCCAGGTAACTCAAGATTACCGCCTTGGGTCCATGCTGAATTCACTACATGCAAAACAAATATGCGTTGCACCATGGAAACATCCTAGAACTTAAGGAAAGGTGTCTGAAGTAGCAAGAATGTGGGGCCCAAACCTCAAAACTTGACATTGGTAAATGAATATCTGGATGTCAGAGCATCTTTTGAACAAGTTGGATGCATGGTATTTTGAAGGAAAATCCAAGGATTCAACGTAAAGTTTGCATAAAATTTCATTCTCAATTTCAATAGGCTCTGTGCGGTAATTGCAGGAAGTACATTCAAGGTGATAGAGGAAACCATGTCAGTTGCAACAAAGATCCTCTCGCGCGACGAAAGGTGGTATAAAGGCATGCCCTTGGATGTGTTATGATATGAGGAATTTATCAAACTAGACTTCCTAAACATGAAGGTCAAAGAGGGCATTCCAAGTCAATATCTGCAGGAGCCTTTTCGGAAGCTTTTGAGAGAGACTAGGAAATATTTCATATGCGAAGGAAGGTTTGACATAATACACCCACATCACATCTAATTGTTGATTCATTTTATAGGAAGGAGACCATTAAATATTTCTTTCTTCTTACACCAAAGCCTCCAAGAAATGGCAGAGAGTGTATGGTCTGAAGAAAACCAAGCAAAGAAGAAACTATCTCATGTATCGCTAATTAAATAATTGATAGTTGAGGAGTTGAGGCGATTGGGAAACTAGGATTCGTTTCTACTCACAACCAACATCCCAGGGCCACGAGGGAAATGTGACTTGGCTTAAGAGGAAGCTCAGTGAAGCACAAGATACAATCATCCAGTTGCACGAAGAACAGACGATGTCAGAAGAAATAAATGCAAAGCACTTCAAGGAATGTGGATCGATCATGGAAAACATCCTCACAGCTCTGGTCAGTGCACAAAAGATGCTGAAAGGGAACAAGATTATGCAAAGGCAAGTAATGAATCTGAAAATTCACAAATGGTCTCTCAAGAGAACGCTTCGAGTATCAAAACTACAAAGGAGACTAGAAGCATGATCAACTAACTCCATTTTTGTCTTCTCTGATGTGGCCCAGATTTGTCCTCCCCATGTCATATTTCCTACCGAGAAGTAGGGACTCTAATAGGTACCCACGGGGTAAGAATACAATGCACAATGATGGAATCCCATCTATTGCAAAGGATAGATGTATGTTGGATATGCGACAATTTGAAGAGAGGCATTGTTCCCTAACTGGGGTCATCATCTTGGAAACACCTGCAATAGTTTGTAGTCACTCGCCACATGCACGCTCCAACAAATGATTGCACGCCAGAAATCAAGGTCGTTAGAATGGGTGGCAAGAGTCTAACAGAGAACTTGATCATCTAGTTACCCTGTCAAAGGAAAAACATCGACACATCACTCTCTAACGATATGATCTTGCTAATGACTGAACCACCATGGAAAATATGAGCAGTTATGGTGTGATCAAGTACAATTGGTTTATATTTTTAGTAAAGTGTCATACAAAGAGTCATCTATCATAGAGTTTTCAAAGCCTAATTTCTAGGAATAGTAGTTATAAAGAAGGGTATCCCGAGAAACACACCCTGGTCTATATATTTCATGTTTTAAATGTAATCTAGGATGGTTGGAAAAACAATGTAGACAGTGATTATTGAATGTAGCTTTTGAATTCGTCTGAAACTTAATGCAAAGGTCCTGAAGCTTTGAAGAAAAGATTCTAATTGTAGTAGTTTGATGTATTGTAATCTCTCTTTGCGTACGTTCTTTCCTGTGTTCTTTATATTGATATCTATATTTTGTCTAAATCGGAACATGATTTCAAATCTAGAATTCACCGTGTGTTGCTTTATATTTGTGTCATTTAGATGAATGTGCTTCTTCTAAGAAAACTCTGTATTCATCCCCAACAATGCTCTGAGTTGCTTCATGTGTTTTTATCTTGCCACATACAACTATTTTTAACTAAAATTTTGTTTCTTACTTATCCTTTATCCTCTCAAATTCAGTCACTAAGTCATTTGTTTATATTGTTTTCTTAAATTGACTCCATAGCCCAAGGTCTTGCTTTCTTTCACCAATAGAACCAGAAATATTGTATAAAAGTGTTAAATCTAGCCGACAGTTTAAATCCATAACTTGTACCGAGACGAAGTCTCAGAGAAAACCCTCTCCAAGTTCAAAAAGGCTAGTTTCTAACCTCAAAGTTGGTTTGTAAGTCGTTGTTGGGGACATAATTGAATGAAAAATTCCCTGGTAGAATGACTAAAGCTATAGTTTTGACCCCGAAGGATAACATTGAGACAAACATCTATATTGGTTGAAACCTTTACCTTGGAAACTCCTATCAAAGAGACCAATAGCACAAAGTAGCATGACTCGGGAACCCTAGCTCCGAAGAAAATTTATACCATAGCCAATCCTGACCCGAACCATGTAGAGCCCATGTGTGACCCTGAGAAGCTTCTATGTAGGGAAAGGGAGCAAGTGTTGGACCCATTCTATTACCTATACATAATCCTATCCTTACCCAAGGAAGGAATGCAAAGCATTGACGACTTTGAGTTTAATACCCTGCTCGAACAAACCTTGTTCAGGTCTAAATCATAAACCAACTTGGATGATATAGTCTTTGACAAGAAGAGGTTTCAATCTCTGATAATAAACCAAATCCTACAAGATGAAAATATCGCTCACAACATCCCAAAAATCCCAAACCCTCCTAGAGAAATGTCCACCACATTCTCCTCACTTGATCCGCCAGCCCAACTGCATGATTTTCCCAAGAACTACAGCCATAGGATCAAGTTATATGATGCTGAAGGAAATAACCCTACCCAAAAGAACCTTGATTGGTTCAATGATTTCATTGATTTAGAAGAGTTGGATCATGAATACGCGAATATGAGGTTGTTCATGTAGAGTCTTTCGGGGGAGGTTAGAAAGTGGTTCAAGACCCTCCCAACAACAAGCATTCCTAACTTCATCGCATTTGAAAAGTCATTCATTGCTAGATGGGGAGACAAAAATAATCCTTTGCATCTATTGACGCAGTACAAAAATATGAAGAGAGCACCAGAGGAGACGGTGAAATAGTTATTGGATCATTTCATGAGGGTCTACAATCAAATTGTCGCAGAAGTATAGCCACCTCCTAGGGTTGCGCAGCTTCGATATGTCAACTCCTTCGACAACTATTTCTCCTTGTTGTTGAGGGAGAGAATATTTGCTAATTTAGACTCCATGATGAGTGACAAAATCGAAGTTGAGGTAAACTTGATGGCATCGAGAAAGATTAAACAAATATTCAACAGAGGTGGGAAGAAACCCCAAGGAGATGCGCAACCATCAACTTCTTGACCCTTGGAGGAAAAGTTCAACTTGATGATGAAGACGATGGAGAAGTTGATGGAAAGAATTTCTATGGGAAACAAACCCACCGCTCAAGCACAACATGACCTCCAACCCAGAAATCAGAACCTAAGAAGAGGTTTGGTCCCGTAGATCAGATAGAGGGAACAAAGAGACCAGGGTGACCAACAAATAAGGCCCCCATTCCAAAACAATTACATGAATGAAGATTTTTATCAAACGATCCAAGATCAAATGCATTGTTGCGACGACACGGAAATGTGTGTGTTCTTGATGAAGGGGGAACATGATCAATACATGAGATAAAATGACTATATTATGTTGGAGACTAATTATGCATTTTCATGGGAAACAAATGAATTCAGGAAGGGCTATCACCATGCCATCATGCAGTTCCAAAAGAAATACAACCTTAGGAGCATAAAGGTGTATACATAACATCAACAAACAAATCCCTTAAGGTAACCTCTAGTGGATAGCCCTTCCATGAGTCGAGTGAAGAAAGACAACCCGACCAAGGATGTGACTTAAAAGGAAAAGTCAAAGGAGGAGGTTTCGAGGAAAGTGCCTGAAACAAGCTGAGAGACAGGCATCAAGGAGGTAAAAAAGGTATCCCCCCCTTTTAACTTTGAGAATGAAATGGCCAATATTAAAATATTAGTCCTGTTAAACAAGCTCATTAAGAAAGGAGAATATCAGGATCAAATTATTAAAATGATAAAGATGGGATAAACTCCCGACACCCTAAACGTCCAGGATAACTACCCTGCCATTTTGTGTGGTCTGCGTGTGCAGGAAATGAATGATACTGAAGACATCCTCCCATTCTATGTCAGTCTCAAGGTCCATGACATGAATTTTCACAACACCATGATGGATTCGGGCATGTCGCACAATCTCATGCCTAAGGTGATCATGGACAAGTTGGGTTTGGACATCACCAAGCCCTATAAGGATATTTTTTCTTTCGATTCAAGGAAAGTGAAATGTTTGGGTCTGATCAAAGATTTGGTTGTGTCGTTGGCCCAAATACTTTCTAAGAATATGGTTATGGATGTGGTTCTGGGTGATATACCCCCCAAATTTGGCATGTTATTGTCCATTATTGGGCCCTAAAATTGAAGGGAACCCTACAGATGGATATGTTGTACGCCACCATTCTTGTATTTGGCCAAGAGAGATGGTTGTACAGAGAAGTACTGCTGAAATACATGGTTAGTAGTAAGACATAGTCTAATAACCATCCTATATACTTGGTCGACACTGATATCGGCTCCTCCATATTTTACAATGAGCTTAGCTTTGAGGAGGAAGAGTCGACGACCATCATGATTGTCGAGGATAAAGTCGCGCGACAAGAAGAAGAGTGCGTAGACCCCAGTAACTGCGTGGAGAATGAGTTGTGGAACATGAGCTTTGAAAAAGCCGTCAGCAAGGAAGGGGCAGGGGATGATGTATGGATATGTCCTCCCACGGTGGGCACAAAACTATTCTCGTACAAACTCGCCTTCGATTGTACAAATAACATGGTTGAGTATCAGATATTCATTTTGGGTCTAAGAGTGATGAAAGAGTTGGGCGCAAAGAGGATATAGGTGCATGGATAATATGATCTCGTTATAAACCAAGTGAAAGTTATATATCAATCCAGGCACTCCAGACTAAGGGTGTGCAGAAACCTAGTACTGGACCTCCTCGGAAAATTATCATAATATAATTTATCAACGATCCCGAGGGAGAAAAATCAAATTTTAGATGCCTTGGCCACCTTGACCTCAGTTTTTAAAATTCCCATTTTCCCCAACAGAAAGTATGATATTGAATTCAAACAAAATATGAAGGTGCCCAATAATAAAAAGTATTGGCAAGTGTTTGAGGATGACAAACAGGTGGAGATATTTCTCCAAATGAGTGACAAATTCACTAATGTAAACATTGATGACGAGTGTTGTTGTGACAGAGATGAAAGTGAAACTGTGTGTAGTAACGAAGACCCTTTCCAAAACCATATAGTTGGGAGGGACATAGTGCAACTAAAGAATAATATCATCCCCAAAGGGTTGGCTCCATTGGAAAACTTGTTTGATGAAAATTATGTGTCCAGAAATCCCAAGATCCCCATGAATGATGAGTATGTCTAGGATTACAACATCGAGACCCAAGAGAATCCAAGGATAATCAAATTATCAAAGACACTCAGTCTATAGGTCAAACAGGACTACATCAAACTTATGAAATATTTTCCTGACATTTTTGCCTAGAGTTATGATGAATTGAAAGTCTATGACACTAAAGTGATTTAGCGTGTCATTCCTCTCAAAGAATACCAAAAACATTTCAATCAAAATCTAATATGTATAAATCCCCTATTGCTTCCACTAATTGAAAAAGAGGTAAAGAAACTCTTCAAAGCCAAAATCATTGTTTCTTTAAGATTTTCGAAATGGGTTGCCAATCTGGTGCTTGTAAGGAAAAAAAGTGGTGAAATAAGGTTGTGCGTGGATTTTCGAAACTTGATCAAGTATCCCTCAAGGAAAACTACCCTCTCCATAAGATGGACTATATTATTCACAAGGTAGTTGGGTCCTAGAAGATTTCTATGATGGATGGTTTTCAGGTTACAATCAGATCATGGTACACATGGATGACCAGGGAAAGACATCTTTCATGAAACCATGGGGGACGTTCATGTATGATAATATTCCTTTCATCATTATGAACATTGGATCTACCTTCTAGAGGGATATGGATGTAGAATTTACTGAGGAAAAGGAAAAATTTATTGTGATCTATCTGGATGACATCATAGTGTACTCCGACTCTGACTAACAACACCTTGGGCACATGAAGAAGGTCTTCCAAAAATGTAGGAAGTTCAACATACCTTTGAATCCGAAAAAAACACATTTCAAAATGAAAGAAGGGAAAATGTTGGGGAATATTATCTCGAAGGAAGCTATAAAGATAGAACCCAGTAGGGTAGAAGGAATCCTGAAAATCATATCTCCACGAAGCAAGAAGGAGGTGCAGTCCTTCCTAGGAAAGGTGAGTTTCTTGAGAAGATTCATCCCAAACCTGGAAGAAATTATAAAATATATCATTAGCATGCTCAGAAAGGGGAACGATATCAAATGGAACCCTGAAGCTAGGAAATCATTTGAAGACATCAAGGTAGCGTTGACCAAATCTCCCATATTGGCCAGCCTAGACTTCACGAAGGACTTCATCTTGTTCTCATTCACCTCGGAGCATACCATTGATGGCATACTATTACAAAAGGATGATCAGAACTTTGAAAATCCTATAGCCTACTTGAGAAGGACATTGAGGGATTCCCCACTGAGGTATTACATTATGGAGAAACAAGCATGCGCCTTAGTGAAATCCCTAAAGGAGTTCATAAATTACATGCTACATTCCCATGTTATAGCTTACGTTCCCAACAACTCATTCAAAGACATCCTGACACAACCTGACCCTGAGGGAAGAAGAGGTAAGTGGATCGTAGTCATGTTGGAATACGACCTTGAAATCAAGACCACAAAGTTGATCAAGGGTCAGGGCCTCTAAAAAATGGTGGTGTTGTTGAACTGTGACGTTCTTGGAATCAACTTCATCTTTTATCTGTCAGATAATCCTCAAGAAGAAACAACCATGCAGGTGTCTCAGAAGTTCATCGATTCACCTTGGTATACAGACATCATTTATGTGTTGAAGAATATGCAAGATCCTCCGGGATTAAGTAAGACCAAGGCTAGATTCTTAAAGATGGAGGCTACTAAGTTTTGTATCTTGGATAATGCCCTGTATTGGAAAGATCCCAGAGGGATATTTCTGAGTTTCTTGCTAGAAGATGACGTGCGATGAGATATCATGGAATTCCACAAAAGCGATTGCAGAGGAAATCACTATTGGAAAACCAATGCGCATAAAATTGTAAGGGGCGGTTTACTATTGGCCCAACATATTCCCACATGTATACAGAGAAGTTTCGAGTTTCCACGAGTGCCAGATCTTTGATGGAAGGAGAAATATGCAATCCTTGCCATTGAAACTGATCTTAGTAAAAGAGTTATTCATGCAATGGGGCCTAGAATTTATAGAAGAGATTCATCCACCATCATCGACACAACATAGATGGATACTTATGGATACGGATTACTTCACAAAATGGATCGAAGCAGTTCCAACAATGCATGCTATCGACACGGTCATCATTCAATTTCTAGAGACCAATATCCTATCTAGGTTCGGGTTCCCTATCAAGATCATCATAGATAATGCGGATACATTTAAGTCCAATAAAATGGAGAAGTTTTGAAAGGATTACAATATAACCCTGGGACATTCTACAACATATTACCCACGGGGTAATGGGTTAGCAGAATCATCAAATAAAAGATTAACTGGGATCATTAAAAGACTCCTGCAGGACAACAAGAAGACCTGGCATAAGAAACTCATTTATGCATTATGGGAGGACAAGGTCACTAGAAATAAATTCCATCTCTATGTCGCCATTCCAAATCGTATATGGCACAAACATGATTTTCCCTACCTCATTGGGATTTCTCGTTAGGAAGTTGCTGCGAGAGAAAGAGGGCGAGCCAGATGACACTCAGAGAAGGCTAAATCAATTGATTCACACACAACATATGAGGGATAAGGTTTATAATGGATCACAACTCCACCAATATAGGATGAAGAAAACTTTCGACAAACACTCTAAATAGGAGGAGTTTCAGGTGGAAGATCTGGTGATAAAGTGGGATGTGAGGAAAGAAGACAAGGGAAAGCATGGAAAATTTGATCATCTTTGGACAGGTCCTGTTAGAATATATTAATGGAGATTCCACTGGCAGAGGGCCTTTGAATCATAGTTTCCTCAAACACTATCTAGTTTAGTAAGGTCTGTTACGTTTTTCATGTCATTGTAAATAGACGTCTCATTTTTGTTTTCAAAGAAGGCATTTTGAGTCGGTATGTCAGAAGAAAATTGAAGCCTGGAGTGAAGGCCCTAAGTTCATGGTGATTCTGGTCGAAAATATGTCAAGAAGGTATAAGTTGTGTTTTTATTTTCCATTATTTCAGAGTCTAGAATTCAAAAAAGGCCCAATGGTCAGGCACTTGGTTTGATGTTCTTTTCCACCTCACTGGGAGGATGGCATCCACGGTGGAGCCAGTTGTTAGCACCGCCATTTTTTTAGTTAGGGTTAGTCTTAGTCGAGTCACGGTCCATGTGTCAAAGAGTGTGATTTAAGGTATTGAACGATGAATGGGTCGAAGTCAGAAAGTGGTCGTTTGGCCCTTGGATTTGAGAAGGGATGTCAAAACCAAAACATGTGTAAGAGGTAAAGATATTTTCCCAAAGAGTCGGGTCCTGTCAGAAGAGAAAGTTTCACATGCCAAAGGTTGAGGCAAGTTGTTAAATAGAAGTCACGTCGGTAGATGAAGTGACCATCATCATCTCATTATGAAGTCAGAAAGAATGAAAAATCACAGCGCTCATATCACGTATGCTCTGCATATCTTATCAGTTGTACTTTACACACCTCGAAGTGTACCGTCATGCGTATGTGCTACAAAAATCTTCAGCTTGCTTCAAAACCTATAGTCACCATGGATTCAGTGTCCGCTGGCATCATTCCATCTCTTTCCTGCCTAGTTATAAATTTTGGTCTCTCTGCATGTATTATGTTCACCAGCCAAATTTATCCTTTGTCTATAATTATTCCAGCGAGCCCTGAGATTTCCCATGGCTAGAAAGTCAATTTCCTTCAACTGCATCATAAATCCAGGTCACTCAATATTACCGCCTTGGGTCAGTGATGAATCCACCGTGCATAGAAAAAATATGCGTTGCACCATGGAAACATCCTAGAACATAAGAAAATGTGTGCAGAGTAGCAGAAATGTGGGGCCTGAACCTCAAAAAATGACATTTGTAAATGAAGATCTGGATGTCAGAGAATCTTTTGAACAAGTCGATTGCATGATATTTTGTAGGAAAATCCAAGGATTCAACATAAAGATGGTGGAACAGTTCACACTCAATTTCAACGGGCTCGGTGCAGTAATTGCGGGAAGTACATTCCAGGTGACAGAGGAAACCCTGTCAGCCACAACAGAGATCCCCTCACAAGGAAAAAGGTGGTATAAAGTCATTCCTTTGGACGTGTTATGCTATGAGGAATTTATCAAACCATATTGTCTAAACGAGAAGGTCAAAGAGGGCATTCTAAGTCAATATTTACAAGAGCCTTTTTGGAATCTCCTAAGAGCGATTAGGAAATATTTCACCCGTGAAGGAAGGTTTGATAGAATACACCCACATGACATTAGATTGTTGATGCATTTCAGAGGAATGAGACCATTAAATATGCCTTTCTTCTTTCACCAAAGCCTCCAAGAAATGGAAGAGAGCATCTGGGTTGAAACAAACTAGCCAAAGAAGAAACTATCTCATGTCTCTTTGATTAAATTACTAATAGTTGAGGAGTTGAGGTGATTGGGAAACAATTGGGATTTTTTTCTACCCATAGCCGACATCCCTAGGGACCCCAGAGGAGATTCCCCTTTACCCACGGAAAAGGTAACATCTCACCACGTGAAGGGGGAAATATGAAGGGTCATGGAGGAAGGAAATTCATTGGAAGCCCTATCCCCCAAGATTCGATACATTAGAGAAGGGGCAGTCCAAGTAATAACAAGAAAACCAAGGAGTCCCAAGCCTCATGCAATCCACACGCAAAGTCAGTCGTTGAACAGTTATTCATGTGCACCATTCGGTTGGAACATGTCCAAGATCCAATTCAAGAAACCTGTGGCAAAAGAGGAAGGAAAAACACTAAAGGAACGTATATTCGCAAAATGTCGCAGCAGTAGAAGTAAGTGCAACTCGCTATTGTTGAGATATACCAGGAGAATAGGGAGTTGAGACAACAGTTAGAAGTGAAGACCCTCGAAGCATCAACATTACAAAGTCATGAGGGAAACATGACTTGGCTCAAGAGGAAGTTTAGGGAAGCACAAAATAAAATCATCTAGTTGTGTGAAGAAAAGATGATGTCAGAAGAAAGAAATGAAAAGCACTTCAAGGAATGTGGATTGGCCATGGAAAAAGTCTGTGCGGCTCTGGCCAGTGCGCATAAGAGGCTAAAAGGGAATGTTGTTATGCAAAGGCAAGTAATGAATCTGAAAAGTCACAAATGGTCTCTCAAGAGAACCCTTCGGGTATCAAAACTATAGATGAGACCAGAAGCATGATCAACTAACTCCATTTTTGTCTTCTCAGACGTGGCATGGATTTTTCCTCCCCATGTCATATTTCCTACTGGAAAGTAGGGACTCTAATAGGTACCTGTGGGGTAATAATATGATGCACAACACTGGAATCCCATCTATTACAAAGGACATATGTACGTTGGATATGAGATATTTTGAAGAGTGGCATTGTTCCCTAACTGGGGTCATCATTTTGGAAACACCTGCGACAGTCTGTAGTCACCCGCCACATGCACGCTCCAACAAACAATTGCGCGGAAGAAATAAAGGTCGTTACAATGGATGGTAGGAGTCTGACATAGCACTTGACCATCCAGATACCCTATCAGAGGAAAAACCTTAACACTTCACTCTCTAATTATGATATCTTGTTGATGATTGAACCGCCATGGCAAAGAACAGGGGTTATGGTGCGACCAAGTACAATTGGTTTCTATTTTTAGTAAAGTTTCATACAAAGAGTCATCTAGCAGAGAGTAGTCAAAGCCTAATTTCTAGGGATAGTAGTTAGAAAGCAGGGTAATCTGAGTGGCACACCCTGGTCTATATATTTCTCCTTTTCAATGTAAGTTAGGTTGGTTGGCAAAATAGTGTAAACAATGACTATTAAATGTAGCTTTTGAATTCGATTGAAACTTAATGAAAAGGTCCTAAATCTTTGACGAAAATATTCTAATTGTACCAGTTTGATGTATTGTACTCTCTCTTTGCTTACGTGATTTCCTGTGTTCTTTATATTCACATCTATAGTTTGTCTAAATCAGAATGGTATTTTGAATCTAGAATTCACCGTGTCTTGCTCTAGATTCACGCCATTTAGACAACCATGTTTCTTCTAAGAAAACTTTGAATTCATCCCCAGCAGTGCTCCGAGTTGCTTCATGTGTTTTTCTCTTGCCACATACAATGATTTTAAACTGAAAGATTGTTGCTTAGTTAGCCTTTATCCTCTCAAGTTCAGTCACTAAGTCATTTTTTTCTATCTTTTTCTTAAATCAACTCCATAGCCCAAGGTCCTACTTTCTTTTGCCAATAGAACCAAAAATATTGTATAAAATTGTTAAATATAGCCGATAGTTTAAATCCATAACTTGTAACAAGACGAAGTCTTAGAGAGAGCCCTTTCCAGGTCGGAACGACTAGTTTATGGCCTCAAAGTTGGTTTGTAGGTTGCCTTTTTCATTCATTTTCTCAACCGAACAAAGTTTACAGAGTGCTAACATTCTGGCATCGTTGTCGGGTATAGAATCGAATGAAACTTTCTCTGGGAGAATGACTAAAGTTATAGTTTTGACCCTTGAGGGTAACAGTGAGAAAAACATATATATTGGATCATACCTTTACCCTAGCGACTCTAGTCAAAGATACCAATAGCACAAAGTAGCGTAACGCAAGAACCTTGGCTCTAAGGAAAATTTATACTAGAGCCAGTCCTGACACAAACCCTGTAGAGCCTGTGTGTGACCTAGAGAAGCTTATGTGTAGGGAAAGGGAGCAAGCGCTAGACTCATTCTATTATCTATATAGAATCTTGTCCTTATATAATGATGACATGCAAAGCATTGACAACTTCGAGTTTGACACATTGTTAGAACAAACCTTGTTCAAGTCTAAATCAGAAACCATCTTGGATGATATAGTCTTCAAAAAGAAGACATTTCGATCTCTGATACAAAACCAAATATCGCTCACAACATCCCGCAAATCCCAAACCCTCATAGATCATTAGCCACCACATTCTCCCCCCTTTCTCTACTAGCCCAACTGCATGATCTTCCCTGGAACTATAGCCAAAGGATCAAGCTATAAATGGCCAAGATTAAAATCTATGTGCATTTCAACGAGCTCATCAAGAAAGGAGAATATCGGGATCAGATTATTAAAATGCTAAAGATGGGATAAACTCCTGACACCCTCAACATCCAGGATGACCACTCTACCATTTTGTTTTTCTCTGCACGTGGAGGCAATAGGAAATACTGGAAGTCCTCTGGTTTTATGTCAGTCTCAAGGTCCGTGACATGAATTTGCAAAATGCCATGCTAGATTCGGACAAGTTTCACAATATAATGCCCAAGGTGATCATGGACAAGTTGGGTTTGGACATCACCAGGCCTTATAAGGATCGTTTTTCTTTCGATTCAAGGAAAGTGAAAATTTTGGGTCTGATCAAAGATTTGGTTGTGTCGCTGGACCAAATCCCTTATAAGAATATGGTTATGGACATGGTTATGGCCGATATACCCCCCAAATTTGGAATTCTATTGTTCAAGTCTTGGGCCGTGAAATTTAAGGGAACCCTAGAGATGGATATGTCATACGCCACCATTCTTGTCTTCGGCCAAGAGAGACGATTGTACAAAGAAGTATTGCTGAAATACATGGTGAGTAGTAAGATGCAGCTAAATAACCACCCTATATACTCTGTCGACGTTGAGATCGGATCCTCCATATTTTAGAATGACCTAAGCTTTGAGGATTAAGAACCGACGACCATCATGATTGTCGAGGATAAATTTGTGCGATGAGAAAAAGACTGCGCAGACCGGAGTAATCGCGCAGGGAAGAAACTGTGGAACATGAGCTTCTACAGATCCATCAGCAAGGAAGGGGCAGGAGTCAATGAATGGATATGTCCTCCCAAGGTGGGCACAAAACTCTTCTCGTACAAAATCACCTTCGATTGTACAAATAACATGGATGAGTATGAGGCATTGATTTTGGTTTTGAGAGTGCTGAAAGAGTTGGGCGCAAAGAGGATAGCAGTGCATGGAGACTCTGAGCTCGTTATAAACCAAGTGAAAGGTATATACCAATCCAGGCACCCCAGACTAAGGGTGTACAAAAACCTAGTGTTGGACCTCCTCGAAGAATTCTCAGAGTATAATTTATCAACGATCATGAGGGGGAAGAATCAAATTGCGGATTCCTTGGCCACCTCAGACTCAGTTTTTAAAATTCCCTTTTTTCCCAATAGAAAGTGTGAGATTGAATTCAAACATAGGATGGTTGTGACCAATAATATCAAGTATTGGTAGGTGTTTGAGGATGACAAACAGGTGGAGATATTTCTCCAAATGAGCAACGGGTTCGCTAATGTAAACATTGATGACGAGTGCTTTTGCGATGAATATGAAAGGGTATATGCACGCAGTAACTAAGACCCTTTCCAAAACCAGATAGTTAGGAGGGACATAGTGTAGCTAAAGAATAATATCATCCCCAAAGGGTTGGTTTTGTTGGAAAATTTGTTTGATGAAAATGATGTGTCCATAAATCCCAAGATCACCATGAATGATGAGGATGTCAAGGATTGAAACATCGATACCCAGGAGAATCCGAGGATAATAAAATTATAAAAGATTCTTAGTTTGGAGGTCAAACAGGACTACATCAATTTCATGAAATATTTTCCCAACATTTTCGCCTGGAGTTATAATGACTTGAAATTCTACGACACTAAAGTGATTCATCACATCATTCCTCTCAAAGAAGACCAAAAACCTTTCAAGAAAATTCTAAGATGGATAAATCCTCTGGTGCTACCTCTAATTGAAAAAGAGGTAAAGAAACTCTTCGAAGATAAAATCATTGTTTCTTTAAGATTTTCAAAATGGGTTTCCAATCTGGTGCCTATAAGGAAAAAGAGTGGCGAAATAAGCTTGTGCATGGATTTTAGAAACTTGAACAAAGTATCCCTCAAGGAAAAATACCCACTCCCTAAGATGGACTATATTCTACATAAGGTAGTTCGGTCCCCGAATATGTCTATGTTGGAAAACTTTTTAGGTTACAATCAGATCATGGTACACCCACATGAACGGGGAAATACATCTTTCACGACACCATGGGGGATGTTCCTGTATTCTAAGATGCATTTCAGCCTTATGAATGTTGGATCTACCTTCCAGAGGGTGATGGACATATCATTTTCTGAGGAAAAGGACAAATTTATCGTGATCTATCTGGATGACATCAGTGTAATCCGACTCTGACGAACAACACCTTGGGCATGTGAAGAAGGTCTTCCAAAAATGCAAGAAGTTCGACATATATTTGAATCCCAAAAAATCACTTTTTGGAATGCAAGAAGGGAAAATTTTGGGGCACATCATCTCGAAGGAAGGTATAAAGATAGATCCCAACAAGGTAGAAGGAATCCTAAAAATCATCACTCCGCGCAGAAAGAAGGAGGTACAATCCTTCCAGGGAAAGGTGAATTTCTTGAGAAGATTAATCCCAAACCTAACGAAAATTATAAAACATATCACAAGCATGCTCAGAAAGGGGAACAAGTTCAAATGGAACCTCGAATCCAAGAAATAATTTGAAGATATCAAGGTAGAGCTCAACAAATCTCCCGTATTGGCCAAAGTAGACTTCATGAAGGACTTCATCTTGTTCTCATTCACCTCGGAGCATACCATTGTTGGCATACTGTTACAGAAAGATGATTAGAAATTCGAAAATCCTATAGCCTACTTTAGAAGGACATTGAGGAATTCCCCACTAAGGTATGACATTATGGAGAAACAAGCATATGCCTTAGTGAAATCCCTAAGGGAATTTAGAGCTTACATACTACATTCCCATGTTATCACTTATGTGCCCTGCAACTTAGTTAAAGAGATCATGACTCAGGTTGACCCTGAGAGACGAAGAGGTAAGTGGATCGCGGTCATGCTAGATTATGACCTCGAAATCAATCCCACAAAGTTGATCAAGGGTCAGGGCCTCGGAAAACTGATGGTGTAGTCAAACTATGATATTCTTGGAATCAACTTCATTGCTGATCTCTCAGAGAACCCCAAGGAAGAAATAATCACACAGGTGTCTTAGAAGTTCATCGATTCATGTTGGTATACATACATCATTTATGTATTGAAGAATCTACAAGATCCCCCGAGGTTAAGTAATACCAAGGATAATAAGTTCTTCATATTGGATAACTCCCTGTATTTGAAAGATCCGGGAGGGATACTGCTAAGTTTCTTGCTAGAAGATGACGTGGGACGAGCTATCAGGGAATTCCATAAAGGAGATTGCAAAGGAGATCACTACTGGAAAACCACCACACATAAAATTTTAAAGGGTAGGTTACTATTGGCCCAACATATTCGCATATGTATACAGAGAAGTTTCTAGTTTCCATGAGTGCCAAATCTTCGATGGAAGGAGAAAGATGCAATTTCTACGGTTGAAACCGATCTCATTCGAAGCATTGTTCATGAAATGGGGCCTTGACTTTATAGGAGATATCCATCCACCATCCTCAGCGTAGCATAGATGGATACTTACGACTATGGATTACTTCACAAAATGGATTGAAGCAATTCCGACGAAGCAAGATATCGACACGGTCATCATTCAGTTTATGGAGACCAATATCCTATCTAGGTTCAAGTGCCCTATCAAGATCATCACGGATAACATGATCACAATTAAGTCCAATAAAATGGAGAAGTTTTGCAAGGATTACAATATAACCCTGGGACATTCTACAATGTATTACCCACAGGGTAATGGGTTAGCGGAATCGTCAAATAAAAGATTAACTAGGATCATTAAAAGACTCTTGCAGGACAACAAGAAGGCCTAGCATAAGAAACGCATTTATGAGCTATGGGAATACAGGGTCACTACCAAAAATTCCACATCCACGTCGCCATTACAAAACGTATATGGCACGGACGTGATTTTCTCTACCTCGCTATGATTTCCCATCAACAAGTTGTTGTAAGAATAAGAGGGCGAGCCATACGACACTCAGAGAAGGATAAATCAATTGATTCACATGAAACATATGAGGGAGTAGGTTTACAACCAATCACAACTCCACCAATACAGGATGAAGAAAAATTTTGACAAGCACTCTAAACAGAAGGAATTTCAGGTGGAGGATCTGGTGCCAAAGTGGGACGTGATGAACGAAAACAAGGGAAAGCATTTAAAATTTGATCATCTTTGGACGGGCCCTTTAAGAATCGACACATACCACGGGAATAACGCATATCTTTTAGAAGATTATAATAGAGAGTCCACTAGCGGAGGGCCTGTGAATGGCAGGTTCCTCAAACACTATCCGGTTCAGTCAGGTCTGTTACGTTTTTCATGTCATTGTAACTAGTCGTTTCATTTTTTTTTTCAAAGAAGGAATTTCGAGTTGGTATGTCAATAGAAAATTGAAGCCCAAAGTGAAGGCCCTAATTTTATGTTGAGTCTAGTCGAAACTATGCCAAGAAGGTCTAGGTTGTGTTTTTATTTTACATTGTTTCAGAGTCTAGAAGTCAAATAAGGCCCAATGGTTAGGCACCTAGTCTGATGTTATTTTCCACCTCACTAAGAGGATAGCATCCCCATTGGAGCTAGTTGTTAGCATCATCATATTTTCATTTATATTCATTCTTACTCAAGTCATGGTTCATGTGACAAAGTGTGTGAGTTCAAGTACTGAATGACAAATGGGTTGAAGTCAGCAAGTGGTCGGTTGGCCTTTGGATTCAAAAAGGGATGTTAGAACCAAAAAATGTGTAAGTGGTAAAGGTCTTTTCTCAAAGAGTCAGGTCCTGTCAGAAGAGAAGATTTTACATGCCAAAGGTCGAGGAAATTTGTTAAATAGAATTTGTGTCGGTAGATGAAGTTACCATCATCAGCTCATTATGAAGTCAGAAAGAATGAAAAATCACGACACTCATATCATTTATTCTCTACAGCTCTTATCAGTTGTACTTTACATGCCCTGAAGTGTACTCGTCATGTGAATGTGCTACAAAAATATTCTTCTTGGTTTGAAACCTCCAGTCACCATGGATTCAGTGTCCCCTGGCATGATTCCACCTCTCGCATGCCCTGTTATAAATTTCGGTCGCCCTGCATGTATTTTTTTCACCAACCAAGTTTATGCTCTGTATGTAATTCTTTTTGTGAGGCCTGAGTCTTCTCGTGGTTGGAAAGTTGATTTCCTTCAACTACATCAAAAAGTTGGGTCACTCAATATTTCCACCTTGGGTCCATGTTGAATTCACCACGCACAGAACAAATACATGTTCCACCATGGAAACATACAAGAACATAAGGAAAGGTGCATAGAGTAGCAGAAATGTGGGGCTCGAAAATCAAAACTTGACATTGGTAAATGAATATCTAGATGTCAGAGCATCTTTTGAACAATTCGGATGCATGGTATTTTGTAGGAAAATCCAAGGATTCAACATAAAGATGGTGGAACAATTCATGCTCATTTTCAACGAGTTTCCCGTGGTAATTACAGGAAGTACATTCTAGGTGACAGAGGAAACCCTGTCATCTAAAACAAAGATCCCCCCGAGCAACAAAAGGTGGTGTAAAGGCATTCCTTTGGACATTCTATTCTATGAGGAATTTATCAAGCCAGACTGTCTAAACGAGAAGGTCAAAGCGAGCATTCCAAGTTGATATTTGCAAGAGCCTTTTCGGAAGCTCCTGAGAGCGATTAGGAAATATTTCACCTGTGAAGGAAGGCTTGACAAAAGACACCCACATCACATCATATTGTTGATGCATTTCACAGAAAGGATATTGTTAAATATTCCTTTCTTCTTGCACCAAAGCCTCTAAGAAATGGAAAACAACGTTCGTCCTTAACAAAAACCATCCAAATAAGAAACTATCTCATGTATCGCTGATTAAATTACTGATAGTTGAGGAGTTAAGGAGATTGGGAAACAACTAGGATTCATTTCCACTCACCGCTAGCATCCCCAAGGAACCCATAGGAGATTCCCCTCTACATGCATAAAGGTAACATCTCACCATGCGAAGGTAGAAATAGGAAGGTTCGCAGAGGAAGGAAATTCATTGCAATCCCTATCCTCCCAATAGTCGATATCCTAGAGAAGGGGTAGGACAAGGAAGAACAAGGAAACTAGAGAGGCCCAAGCCCCGTGCAACCCATGTGCAAAGTCGGAAGTCGAAGAGTTACTCATGTGTGCCATTTGGCTGGAACCTGTCGAAGGTCCAAGTAGAGAAACCTACGGCAGAAGGGGAAGGAAAAACACTAAAGGCACCGATATTTGTGAACCGTCACAGTAGGTGAAGAAAGTGCATCTTGCTACTACCGAGCTATACCAGGAGAACAGGAAGTTGAGAAAACAGTTAGCAGTGAATACTCTTGAAACATCAACATCATAGGGCCATGAAGGAAACATGACTTGGCTCAAGAGGCATCTCAAGGAAGCACAAGATACAATCATTCAGCTGCGTGAAGCATAGAGGATGTCAGAATAAAGAAATGAAAAGAACTTCAAGGAATGTGGACCGACCATGGAAAATGTCCGCGTGGCTCTGGCCAGTGCACAGAAGAAGTTGAAAAGGAATGCAGTTCTACAAAAACAAGTAATGAATATAAGAAGGTGCAAATGGTCTCTCAAGAGAATGCTTCGGGTATCAAAACTACAGACAAGACCAAAATCATGATCAACCGACTCCATCTTTGTCTTCTCAGACATGCCACAGATTTTTTCTCCCAGTGTCTTGTTTCCTACTGGGAAGTAGGGACTCTAACAGGTACCCACGGGGAAAGTATACGACATGCAACACTGGAATCCCATCTATTGCAAAGGACAAATGTACATTGGATATGCAACAGTTTGAAGAGAGGTGTTGTTCCCTAATTAGGGTCATCATTTTGGAAACACCTACGACAGTCTGCAGTCACCCTCCACATGTACGCTCTAGCAAATGATCGCATGATAGAAGGGTGAAATCATGAAGGTGGGTTACACTTTTGCTTGTTTTATGAGAAAAAAAATTGTATTTTCACAAGTTATTCAACTTCCGACATATAAAAGTATTTTTTTTATTTAGAATTTCACTTTACAGTAAAAACGAAACTTGTGAAGAATTGTGTTAGCTTTCTAATGACTATTTTTCAATTTTTTTTTATCACGATTTGATATGTCAAATTGACAATTGTTTAACAGTATGTTGCTTCAACACGAAATGAATGATAATGAGTAACTTATTTCTACAACAGTGTTTTTTTTATTAAACTTATGTTTTGAAGAAACAAAATATATTGCAACAATCTACAGAGACTCTATTTTATTATGACTATCATTTTGAATTTAACGTATGAATATTATAATTTCTAGAATTTTTTGAAGTTGACCAAGCTGAAAACGTTGCATATTTTAAACACATGTTTTTCTACAACATGTATCTATCTTAATTTTTACTTAAAAGTAAAATCTAAAAATAC
>ML783310.1:83172-101490 GCA_009831015.1 Picea engelmannii | reverse complement strand
GCTTTGTATATCTAGCGCCAAAGTTTCAAGTAATGATTGCAGATGGAGGAACTATCAATTGCTCAGGAAAATGCAATAAGATCAATCTTACTATGGGGGAATATGTAATGAATAGTCCAATGATTTCTATACCCATGGGTGGTCCTGATGTTGTACTAGGAATCCAATGGTTACAATCATTAGGAACAATGGCTTTTAATTTTCAAGAACGTTTCATGAAATTTTCATTGGAAGGAAAATAAATTGAGCTAAGAGGCATCGCAGGGAAACCCGGTAAGGTGATAAGCTCTTATGGCATGAAAAAATTATTGAAAAGGGGACATCAAGGTGTTATTGCAAAACTATGCTCACTAGATGTTCAAACATCTAAGCCATATATTCCTCAAGATCTACAAGGGATCATTGATAAGCATTCCAAAGTATTTGAAGATATTCCCAAAGGTCTTCCACCCACTCGAAATCATGATCACGAAATTCACCTAATTCCTTGCAGTGTTCCTCCTAACATCAGGCCATACAGATACCTTTATGCCTAGAAGAGTGAAATTGAGCGCATGGTTGAAGAAATTTTAGAGGCTGGCATTATTAGACCTAGCCAAAGTTCTTACTTTGCACCAGTGGTAATGGTATTCAAGAAAGATAGCTCATGGCGTATGTGTACATATTATAGAGATCTCAACAAGATCACTATTAAAGATAAGTTTCCCATTCCCGTCATTGATGAATTGTTATATGAACTACATGGATCAATCTATTTCACAAAATTGAATCTTCGGTCAGGGTATCATCAGATTAAGGCCATGATGGACCGGTCGATTCCCAAAACATTGAATAATATTAGAGGATTTTTGGGTTTGACAGGTTACTACCGCAAGTTTGTTCAACACTATGGAAGAATAGAAACACCTTTAATGACACTCACTAAGAAGGATGCATCTTCATGGACTCTAAAGGAAAATAAAGATTTTGAACAAATTAAAGAGGTGATGTAAAAATATCTTGTCTTGACCACTCCAGACTTCACAAAAACCTTTATTGTGGAATGTGATACCTCGGGAAATGGAATTGGTGCTATCCTAATGCAAGAAGGAAGGCCCTTGGCTTTTGAAAGTTGACCACTCAAGGGAAAGGACTTACACAAACCCATTTATGAGAAGGAAATGATGGCAATACTACATGCATTGAAGAAATGATGTTCTTACCTAATAGGTAGGCACTTCAAGGTCAAAACAGATCATGATAGTCTTAAATACTTCTTGGAACAAAGACTATCCTCAGAAGAACAACAAAAATGGGTAACCAAGATATTGGGTTATGATTTTGAAATCGTCTATAAAAAGGGGAAGCAAAATGTTGTGGCATATGCACTCTCAAGAAAGGATGAAGATGTTGAGGCCTTTCTCTATGCTATCTCGATCATCCAACCCGATTGGATAATAGAAGCAAGGGATGAATGGAAGAATGAAAAAACATGTGGACTCTCATTCAAATTTTGCAACAGGATTCCAATGCATCAGATACATTTACATGGAAAAATGATTCACTATGGTACAAATATCGCCTATATTTATGTAAGAACTCCCAACTCAAACAAAAGTTACTATTGGAATTTCACACCTCTCCAGTAGGAGGGCACACGGGATTTTTGAAAACCTACCATAGAGTCAAGAAGGATTTTTTGGGGGATGGCCTTAAAATTGATGTTCAAAGGTTTTTGGTAGAATGTTTGGTTTTCCAACAAAATAAGGTGGAAACAATTAAGACCCCAAGACATTTACAACCATTAGCCATCCCAAGTCAGCGCTGGGAGGAGGTTTCCATGGATTTCATCAAAAGGTTACCGAAGTCTGGAGGAAAGAGTGTCATCATGGTGATTGTTGATAGACTAACCAGGTACGCACACTTTTGTGCACTCTCTCATCCATTCAAAGCTATTACAGTTGCCACTGCATTCATGGAGATAGTTCAAAAGCTACATGGAAGCCCAAAGATTATTATAAGTGACAGAGATCCCATCTTCACTGGACATTTTTGGACAAAATTATTTTCTTGTTTGGGTACTCAATTGGCTCATAGCTCATCCTATCATCCCGAATCTGATGGACAAATTGAGATAGTGAAAAAATTTCTAGAAGGCCACCTTCATTGCTTTGTCTCTGATAAACAAACATAATGGTTCAAATGGTTACCCTTGGCAGAATGGTGGTATAACACTTCCTTTCATACTGCAACAAAAATGACACCATTTATGGGACTTTATGGATACCACCTTCCTTCCATCACTTCTTCTATAAAATAAAAATATAAGGTTCAAGCAGTGGAAGATCACATCAAGCATCAACAACAAGTTCTCCAAATCGTAAAGGACAACATGACCATGGCACTGAATCGCATGAAACAACAAGCATATCAACATCGTAGTGAAAGAAGTTTTGAAGTAGGGGATTGGGTGTTTTTAAGACTACAACCATACAAACATATGTCCCTCAAGCAAGCCAAGAAGGATAATAAATTATCACCAAAGTACTATGTCCCTTATAAGGTGTTGCAAAAGATTGGTACTATGGCATACAAATTGGAGTTGCTTGCATCTTCATGAGTATAGCCAGTTTTCCATGTTTCATGCTTAAAGAAGGTTATAGGTGAAAATATCCCAGTTCAAACTATATTACCAGAACTTGACGAGGAAGGAAAAATCATATTGGTGCCTAAAGCCATCATTGACACAAGAATTCGCCAGTTGAGGAATATATCCATTTCAAAGTATCTCATTAAATGGAGGAAACCACTGGCTGAAGATTCCACTTGGGAAGATGAGTCTTTTATATAGAAGTATCCAGAGTTACTCAAGCATTGCAGACAACACTTGTCTCAAGGGGAGGTTGATGTTAATCCCTAATATTGGCTCATCACCCCTTAATTGGGGCATATTACATTAGGAATGTTATTTTATTTATGTCGGATTTATTCCATTAGTTATAATTATACCTCCTAGTCTCCTATATATACCAAGGAAACATTTTCATTTGGAATCATATTGTACTTGAACATTTATGTGGGGTAAAAGGAGGCTTATCCCTTGAAGAGGCTTATTACTTGAAATTCTCTCTTTTTCAAGGCGTTGAGTACTTATTCTGAGGTTTTTCTATGCTATATTGATATTTGGTTCTTAACAAAAAAAGTGAGATGAACGAATGCAAGTGTTAAGTAGGGAAAGTACATTTTTGTTCGGAATTGATTGTATTTCCTTTGTATGACAAACAAAATGTAACAACACTATTTAACAATGTAGGTAATGCAAGTCAATGTTGAAAACAATTGGTAGATTTAGAGGGTCGATTTCTTGACCCACCCATGGTAAGTCAGTATTTCTCTTTCACGGTAAGCCCTATTTAACACTTACATTTGTTCATCTATATTTTTTCTGGATTGCTCCACAAGTGATGAGCATTGTGTAGGAGAAAGGGACTTTGTATATCTCTAGCCTGAAAGGATTTCACAAAGGTGGCAATTAGAGAAAACAAACCCATTAAATATTCAGTTGCTTTCTTTGCATATTTTCACATCAAATCCTTTGTTGATGTAACCATTGTATAATACATAGAAATATTATCATATTTATTTTTAGAATTAGTAGCTCGGAGGTACTTCTGCATTGGCGATGCCCAACATGCAGAAATGACCGAGCATACTTTCTCCCTAGTGACTTTATAATGAGTTTTTACAAAGTGATTTTAGAAAGTTGGGTCCTTTTATTTTTATTTTTAAAATGTAAAAGTGACTTTATGATGTTATGGTCCACTTTAGTGACTTAAGTGACCTTAACAAATGATTACGTCGTAACCTTTGATCTCATGAAGGAAAGATCTAATCTTGACAATCAATCTCATTGGAAGATCAAGGGTTAGGGAAGTTACATTTTGAAAATTCATAAAAGAAACATTAGTGGAGAAGGAGAGTGAACATTTTGAAAAGAGAAGAGGTTGGGTGCTAAATATTCATGCATCCCAAGAGATTTTGAGCTTAAGGAAGAGATTTTGTTGTAGAGGGAGTTGGCATGCATCCCTAGGAGAGGGATTGGCATGCACTCTAAGGAGGAACATTTCAAAAATAAGTATCAGTCCATACAGATGATACAATGATTCCATACAGTGGTTAAGGTTGGTTGTACAACAATAAAAGGAGGCACAAAAATTGAGGTGCCACTTGTGCTCTAGTTGGCACGATTTTCAAGGGTTTTTCTGCTGATAAAATCCTATAGCTATGTATTGTACAAAAAAACAACATTCTTGCACTTTTTCCAAGAGATTTATGAAGCTTGTGTTGACTATACTAGGTCATGGAGTCCGTACAACAAGGGCATGAATTTCAAGGCTGAGCTTATGCACTATGTTGCTGATAAAAAATTGTTAGGAGTATGAGATAATTTTTGTGTGTATTTGTTGAAGTATTTAGTTGCTGCAACTCTGAGTTATGTGTTGTATTTAACTATTGAAACTTTGAGTTCTGTGTTGTATTTAACTGTTGAAAATATGAGTTCTTTGTTATATTTGTTGCTGAAACTCTGAGTTCTGTGTAGTATTTTAATTGTTGCAATTTTGTAATGCTTTCTTAGAAGCTCAATAAAAATCTTCTTGAACTGTATATTTTCCCTGTGGTTTCTTATTGTGGCATAGCCTAGATTTATGGAGCCAAATGTGAGAATTTTTCTATTGTTCAGTAATTTTTTTCGACTGGTGGTTTTTAGTATAAGATATATGACAATAGTACTTCTACTCACTAAGCACAATTTTGTATTAGGTTTTTATGTTTTACTATTGAATCTTAATAGGAGGTTGAAATCAATGAATTTTTTATTGAGTTTCTGAGCTAATTTCAACATGGTATTATAGTTGGTGCTCTGAGGTTCAGCAGAGAAGATATTTGACACTTGATTTGTGGTGATTGTAAACAGGTTTTTCCTAGAAGAAGGGAATGGAAAAATATTCTTGTCGTGAGGGTTTGCAGAAGAGGGTTTCCAGTTGGAGGAAGCAAGTGAGTATAATAGCAAGCAAGATCAAAGGGTAGATATTGGGCTAAGGTCTATTTTGTTGCAGAGAGGAACCAAATATTGCTCTTGTAGGAAAGAGTAAGGGGAATAATATTTCCAATGATTGGTCCACCTCACAGGAAAGGAAGAAAATCTAGCCATATGACAGGAATGAGGTCAATGCTCCTTAGTGTTTCAGATATAAACTCAAACATGCATGTGGATAGTGGGGTCGACACCATGCATGCGGTGAAGGGGGTTGGAACCATGGATTTATAGCTAGATTCAGAAGGTTCTCTGAAGGTGGCAGAGGTGTCACATGTACCAGAGTTGAGGTTCAACTTTCTCTCTAATATGTATATCAACTATGACGGATGAGGGGTATGCAGTGATTTTTTAGGATGGAAATGTACTCATATGTTCGGATGGAGAAGATACCCATAATGAAACAATGAGGCTTGGCATCAGGGAGGGTATGTTATACAGGTTTTTGGAAAACCCGTGGTTGGTTATAGGGGATTTCTAGATTCATATTCTGTGTCGGGGAGTGGGAAGGTGGTACAGGAGAGAGAGTTGATACTGAGGACTCATCTCTCTTCTGATACTCTCAAAGGACTCATCATGCATGAGTCAATAGAGATGGATTCTCAAGAGACTATGAAGTCTCCTAGGAGCATGTATTCATTTCATGGAACAACAGAGGTAGCTACAGAGGCTTATAGTGCAGTGGGAGTAGTGTATTTGTTCTCAGAGGGAGCAGATACTTCTAGTATAGGGGGATAAACTATAGTATATGATGAGTTGGATACAGATTCTAGTGGTGATACCAGAAGTACCTCTCTCGCTAAGAGGGAGTGTTAGAATTGGTAGTTCATAGGTAACTCTACATTGGCGGCACCCAACATGCCGAAGTGATCGAGCACTCTTTCTCCCTAGTGATTTCATAATAAGTTTTTATAAAGTAACTTTATAAAGTTATTTTATAAAGTTGGGTCCTTTTGATTTATTTTTTTTAAATGTAAAAGTGACTTTATGATGTTATGGGTCAGTTTAGTGACTTAAGTGACCTGAAAAAATACTTAATTTGTGACCGTTGATATCATGAGGGAAAGATATAATATTGACCATCAATCTCATTAGAATATCAAGGGTTAGGGAAATTACATTTTGAAAATGCATAAAGGAAACATTAGTGGAGAAGGGAGGTGCACATTTTTAGGATAAGAGATTGGGTGTTGAAGAGCCACACATCCCAATAGAGTTTGAGATTTAGAAAGAGAGTCTGATGCAAAGGGAGTCAACATGCATCCCTAGGAGAGGGATTGGAATGCACTCCAAGGAGGAATAGTTCAATAATATTTATCAGTCCATACAACTACTACAATGAGGTCATAGAGTAGTTAAGTTTGGTTGTACAACATGAAAAGGAGGCACAAAAACAAATGTGCCACTTCTGTTCCAATTGGCATGATTTCCAAGGGTTTTTCTACTGACAAAATCATATAGTTGTGTACTGTACAAACCAACAACATTTTGGCACATTTCCCAAGACATTTATGAATCTTGTGTTGACTAATTGGGTCATGGAGGCTGTACATCAAGCGCACGAATTTCAAGGATGATTGTGTGCATAGTATTGTTGAGAAAAAGTTGTTGGGAGTGTGAGATAAGTTATGTGTGTATTTGTTGAATCATTTTAACTGTTGCAACTCTGATTTCCATGTTGTATTTAATTGTTGCAACTCTGAATTATGTGTTATATTTAACTGTTGCAACTATGAGTTCTGTGTGGTATTTGCTACTGCAACTATGAGTTTTGCGTAGTAATTTAACTACTTAAACTTTGTAATTCTTTCTTAGAATCTCAATAAAACTCTCCTTGAACTGTGTATTTTCCCTGTGGTTTCTTACTATGGCACAACCTAGATTTATGGTGCCAAATGTGAGAATTTTTCTACTGTTCACTATTTTTTTTTTCGCTGGTAGTTTTTAGTATAATATATATGACATTAGCATTTCATCTCATTAATAATAGTTTTGTATTGGGTTTTTATTCTTTACTGTTGAATCTTAATATGAGGTTGAAATCAATGAATGTTATATTGAGTTTATGAGATAATTTCAACACTGGCCTCTATTGCAATATAGTTGGGTCATTTTTTCCTCCTTACATATAAGAACAAAATATCACCATAGTACTTCAAAGGAGTTCATTATGTATTTAGAAAGTAATCAACCACCTTCACCTCTACTACTTAGGGAGGCTCATTTTCATGTTTTCCTTTAGCTTTGACTTGCATTGGAAAACTTCACAGAGAAATTCCCTCAACTCTTTAATACAGACCCCCAAGAAACCAATAACATTAATGAAAATTTCAAACATTAGCATGCTAAGTTGTAACCAAAAAAAAGATAGCAAGAGAAGAACAAGGATTTATACAATTGTTCTTTTGTATAAGCCTGTATAAGTCGTATTAATTAAGTCATATTAATAATGAGCCCATATAAAATGTATTAACCCATGAGAACGTGTTATCACTTAAAATGTATATCTTAAAATCCATATGTGTGTGCATTGTTTTAATTATTATTCCTTTCAAAAATTGTTTCTCCAGCAAGAGAAATAACAAAATTTGACAAGCTAGTTGTTAGTTGTTAAAAACAATACAAGACCGTAATCCAAGTTTTTAATATTTTTTATTTCATTTACCTTGGACAAAATAATCCTCCATGGTTGGTAGAAAACTTGATGTTCCAAAAAAATAGGGAGGACGGGACCTTCCTTGACAAGCATTGTTGTTGACACATCTACACAAAATGGGAATAAGACAATAAACTTCAATGCATCTCACTATAATGAAATTCAATGCAACTATTGAAGGATGCTAAAAGTGACTCTTTTAATGATTTAATATAATCAAATGCACTATCTTTAAAACCATACTTAAGTACCATTTACAATAATTCCTTCTTAAATATTAGTGGTAGATTGGAGGAAAGGGATCAAGACTAGTTCATTATACCTATATGCTAGAGAATTATTGGGATATCTTCTATCCTAGGTTCTAATGTTCTCTATTTGAGCAATACTTCTTAGTTATGAAAGATTTTTCCTATATTGTGTTGGTCCTAAAACAACATTTGATTTCCCTTCCAAAGTAAGACTAGAACTTTTGGTGAAGTTGAGATTCATAAGTGACCTAGGATGGAGGGACCCAAACTTGGGTGATGGAGGTTCTAGAAAAAAATGTTAAGTATGTATCTTGTTATTATATTTGAAATATTATTATAAATATCTATTTTATTCCCCCTATGCTCCCCCACAACATAAATTCATTGTGCATTCACATGATACCAATTTGTATTTGAATTGATGAATTGTGAATTAAACTATTTTCCTAACACTAGTTAGAATTCATATGTTTCAAGTTTATGCTATTTGTTTATACGATTAATTAGGTTTGAGAAGGTTTTGTTTCTTGATTTGTGTGCAGTCGTGGAGAAGGAAATTGTGCTATAATCTTGTTTCTCATATTACTCATAAATATCAAGGGATTCATCATGTGATTCAGGGTATTTTTCTTTGCTTTCTTTCATGAATTAAATAACATAAATTCCAAATTTGAGAAAGGTATATTTTTGTCTTTTATTTATTTCCTAGTGAGGTCAACCCACTCACTAGGTAACTTTCACACAAACAGAAGTGGAATTTCAACTATGGACAATTCCTTGAATTCTTTCTACTTGAGTTGTTCTCCTTGTAATTTTTCTAATTTTATGAATTTGTTTAGCTTATCTATATGTTAATCATTTCCCTATTGTAGTAGGATCAATAAAAATTTAGGCACCTTACTTCTTCTTCTTTTTTTTTTCCTACTCATGACTATTCTCAACAATATTTCAAGCTTGAAATCTACCTTTTGCGTTTATGGATTTGTTTAAATATGGGAAACATGATCCTTAATTGGGAAATATGGTAGTTATTTATATGTTTCTCATTGCATCACAGCTAAAAAGAGTTTCAAAAATACAAAATATTTTTTATCCTAGGGGTCTCCCTCTTGAGATCTTGGAGTCACTTGCAGTAAGGAATAGTGTGGTTGTTCTTAACCATTTATTGCGTGGGTCATAGGTTGAAGTGCATACTACTTTGTATAGTATGGTTATAGAAGAGGCATAAAAATATGATCCCACGTCTAATGAATTATTAACAAAAAAAAATTAGAGAGGACCTTATGGTCATTTTGACATTAGTTATCCATTTTCTCCATTGCACAACACTAGTAAACTATATGAAACCAGATCAAATAAAGCTCCCAAACCAAAAACTATAATTAAGACCTTTTACATGTGCATGCAGAAACCCAACTCAACTAAATATGCACAATGGTAAAAAATATCCAAAAACATAATCTAAAATAGAAAACACCATCTTCCAAAAATAACACGAGAATCCTTTCCCCAAAATAAGAATACAAAACATTAGAACTCGATTTCCCAGACCATATATAAATATAGCAATGCATTGTAGCATTCTGTCAATTATATAATGGAACTTGAAGTTGGTTTAGCATGTACACATTACTTGTAAATTGGTTTCCAAATGAAGCATAAGGAACAAGTGTCATAAGAAAGGATTATTGTTTAAATGCTCCCAACCAAAGCAATTAATCAATTGAGTGTTGTGTGTAAGACAAGATTGATTGTTATGTGTGGGGATTTGTGCAATGAATGATATAGGAGTATTTTACTCAAACCAAAAAAGCAATGTACCTATGGTAGAGTATCGAATAAAAAATGGTACTATTGATAACAATAGAGCAGTGGGTTTATGAGGTCTATGTATATCGTTCATTCAATGGAGATAATGGATAATGTCACCATGTTAAGAATTTAGAGAGAAACCCATAGTAAACATTACACATATAAATTACCATGAAGGACAACAATTTTCCCCTAGAAACCCTATTTGGGAAAGTCAACATTGAATGACAATCCTCAGTCTATTATTATTGGCTATACAGAGAACTATAGAGTATCATGACTTTCTAGGCCATTGGTAGTCTACTCTACAGGAAATTTAAAAATATCACTACAAAGTTTTTCCAAAGGAACCCATTCTTCATTCTTTTGCATGTTTTTATTCACTATATGGAGACTTTTCTAGTGGAAGTGAGAAGGTTAGGAATCTATGTCTCTTCAACTCTTATTTTGCAATGCTTTCTTTGCCAACTTGTCTTGACTCTAGCACTCCCTATTTTGTATTATTGAAACTAGTGGGGGTGTTGTATCTTGGTGGGTGAGTAAGTGATTGGGTGTCTGGTGAACATGCTAATGATCACCCTCACCTCTTCATAATTTCCACTCTACTTCTCATTCGCTAATTATTTATGAGTCATTCCATTCATGGTTTTAGATTTATTTTGGATCACACCTCCCCAATGGGATTATTTGGGTCCCAAAAAGAAATTTTGTGGAGGAAATGGAAGCACAT
This sequence comes from Picea engelmannii, assembly GCA_009831015.1. NCBI lineage: Eukaryota > Viridiplantae > Streptophyta > Pinopsida > Pinales > Pinaceae > Picea > Picea engelmannii. The sequence goes on along the minus strand of ML783310.1, from coordinate 90,967 downwards.
TGCCTCATATTTTCTCTCCAAATTCCCTACTCCATTAGTTATGAAGGGTACATTCTTCTTGTTTTCTCTATTCAAGTTGTTGGTCTGCCTTTACTCCATTTCTACCAAAGGTGTTCTTCCTTTTCTTGTGCATTTATTGGTGATCTAGGATTATCAACCTTTAATCAAGTGATATTTGTACTCTTTCCTTTAGGAAGTTCCATCCCTTTCCCATAGGTATGGGCTACCAAACATCACCGCACAATAATTCGGTGGTGCAACTTTTCATTCTACTTCAACAACGTAATGGAGTGGAGCATGTGTCTTAGTTGTAATGTTCCTAAGCTATTTGTTTCCCCAAACAAGTTTTTTCTTGTTGATTTTTATGTGTCTAAGTTGTGTTTTGTTTCATATTTGCAAAGGTTACATTCTTATGGTGTAACAAAAATATAGTAAATACACAAGTGCATCAAGTAAATGTAACTGTAAATGTATGGAGTTTAACACAAAAATACCAACAGTACTAGATCTGACCTTTATTTAGTTATTAAGTTGATCAACATATATTAAATATTCAAATCTGGAATAGTATAAGGAAAATCTAAAGATGAAGCTGAAAATAAATCCAAAATACAATAGGATAGAGAAATAGAAGTCCCTTGAAGCCTCCCAAAAGCTGCATATCGATATTTATGAGTGGATCTGTCTGTGTGCTCCATTGTACCCTGAAAAATCCTTGGAATAAACTCAGATCTAAAAAATCCAACCCCTTAATCACAAATGTTGTACATAGAACAACAAATATGAGGGTTCTAGTCCATGGAATGAAGTTTCTCCGCCAATGGAGAAGATATGATCTTAGATCTCAATAATCCCTCTTCAGAAAATGCGCCCTTCCTTCATAAATTCACCCCTAGTCCACAATAATTTGATAAGCAAGTTAAACCCTACACTAAATTCTAGAAAAGGGTGTTAGGATGATGTCAATGACTTCTGGAATAAGTTTGGATGTAGATCTGGCTTCCCCAAGTCAAATCAAGCTCTTATTTTTCAGCTAGTGCGCCCCACCTACTGGAAATAATTCAAATATGTACCTTGTCTCTTCCAAACCTCGTAGTGATGACCTTGTAGTGTAGTATAATAATGAGGGAGGAATATTTCACCTCCTTGGCCAATATTGGACCAAGAATGGAGGTATGTTTCACCTCCTTGCTAGTCTCTAGGGTTTATTGGCTCAAAACCCGCAAAACGTAAGATGTAGAGCTCAAATTATCTCAATAGAAAATAACATGAATGAGGAGTGAGGAACCCTCCTCTTCTTTTTATACCTCCACCATCTAATTTGTGGTTGAGTTACTTTTTCATTATATAAGGTTACTATTTTAATTTTTCCTTTAAGTTACATAGCCATTTTTCCTGTTAACTCATGTCACTTGAATAATATAACATTAGTTCTCATAGTGACATTTTCACACCTCAAATTCCCCTTTTTTACCTTGGACTACAGTCTAGAGGGGTAGCTATATTACTAAGTCCTCATGTGCTCATGTCAAAGAGAAAGGGACATTAAAGTCTCCCCTAGTGGAAATTGCTTTCCCACAAGCAATTACGATCCATTTGTGTAATACCTACTCACTTTCCCAAGTAGCATTTTCTATAGGAAACTCCTTCCATTTGACCCAATATTCTCTAACTTCTTTTCTCCTTAGTTGTTTCATCCTAGTTTCTATGATCTCTTTTGGAATCAAGATTAGATGCCCTTCTTCATAAACTGGTGGAAATTTCTCCTTGGCTATCACATACTGCCCCAATGCTCTTTTTAAGCAAGATACATGGAGGACATTGTGAATTTTACTCCTTGATGGCAATTTTAGTTCATATGCAACTTCCCCAATTCTTCTTTAGACTTTATAAGGTCCATATAAGCACAATTTAAGTTTCTCAGCACCACTTTTCTTCATAGATGCTTGCATGTAGGGTTTTAGCCTTAAGTAAACCAAGTCACCAACCTCAAAATTGCACTCCACCCTATTTTTGTCAGCATACAATTTATGTTGGTTTTGTGTTGTATGCAAATTGTCTTTGTGCACTCAAAGGATGTCCTAGTTAACCTGTATCCACTCCTTTTCCATAAGATCCCTTTTATCTCTGAACACAATATCCACAAAAGTAAGAGTCTTGTAACTGTACAAGGTTTTGAAAGGGGACATACCAATAGACATGTGGTGAGTGGTGTTGTAGCAATACTCACCCAAGTAAATCCATTTGACCCAAGCTTTTTGTTTCCCTGTTACATAGTTCCGAAGATACCCCTCCACCCACTTATTTACAATTTTGGTTTGTCCATTTTTCTGTGCATGGTACCTTTTGATAAGGGTCAAATAAATTCCCACCAATGTAAATAATTCTTGCCAAAATATGCTCATGAATTTGATGCCCCTGTCACTTACAATGGTCTTACATAAACCGTGTAACCAAAAGACCTCTCTGAAGAATAATTCATCCACTTGTGATGTGTTGTAGTCCATGGAGATGGAAAAAAATGATTGAACTTGATTAAAATGTCCACTACCATGAATATACAATTCTTACCGTGTGCCCTGAGAAGACCTGTGATGAAATCCATTGATATGCTTTCCCATTTTTTCTCCGGTATAGAAAGTGATTGTAAGAGCCCTGGTAGATGAGAATGTTCATATTTATTTTATTGGAAAGTAATACATCTCCTAATGTGGTGCATGATGTCTCCCTTGAGTCCTTTATAAGATAAACTTTCTCTTATTTTCTTGTAAGTCTTAAGAAATCCTTGGTATCCTGCCACTGGTGAGTCATGGAATGCTTGAAGCACCTTTATTTTGAATGAATATTCCAGAACTAGATAGATAATCCCTTTGTAATAAATGATATCATTCAGGACTCTATACCTATCATCCTGTAGATGTCCATCCATAAACTCACATGAAAATTTTCTCTTAGAATACTCCACTAGTAGTTGGGACTTCCAGTCAACTGATATTTTCATCATGGAATATGTTGAGGGTCTTCTTCATAAGGAACACACTACTACATTATTCTTACCCTTGACATATTCTATATCAAAGTTGTAAGATTGGATCTTTCTTACCCATTTTCTTTGCCTCTCATTAACTAGGTCTTTCTCACCAAAAAAGTATTTGAGGCTATTGTGGTTAGTCCTTACCACAAATTTTCCTCCAACTAAATACTGTCTGAATTTAGACAATGTGTGACTTATGGCCAGAATTTATTTATCATAGATGGTATAGAGCAGCTCAGGACCCCTCAAATTATGGCTCTCATAGGAAATAGGATGCTTATTCTACATAAGGATGATTTTGACTCCCTCCCCAGATGCATCACACTCTAGTATAAAATGTTGAGAGAAATCATGTAGGGATAGTACAGGGAAAGTGCTCATTACTTTCTTCATACTCTCAAATGTAACCTACGCTTCATCATTCCAAGTGAATGCCCCTTTTCTATTTAGATATGTCAGTGGTGCACAAATTTGGGAGAATCCTTTGACAAATTTTCTGTAGTGGCTGCAAATACCAAGGAATCCTTTTAGTTCTATAATTGTCTTAGGAGTGGGCCAATCAATGATAGCTTGCATTTTATCTTGGTGAACCTGTACCCCATTTTCCCCAACAATGTGTCCCAAGTAGAAAAACTCGGTCATACAAATCTCACACTTAGATTCTTTGGCATATAAGGACTATTTCTCCATGACGCTCAAGATTTCATCCACCTGTCTTAGATGGTCCTCCCATGTCTTACTATCGATAAAAAAAATCATCAAAGAAGACAAGTAAATATTTTCTCAATTTCTTGTTGGACAATATCAAGACTCAAAAGTATCCATAGCATTCATACAAGACTGAAAAGTAGCCAGATCATTGGTGAGGCTGAAAGGCATCACAAGAAACTCATAATGACCAAAGTGACATCTGAAGGAAGTTTTATGTATATCCTTCTCTCTCATCCTGATCTGATGATAGCTAGAGCATAAATATATCTTTTTGAGGTAGACTGCACCAAGTAGTTCATCCAACAATTCATCAATCCTAGGAATGGGTTACCTGTTCTTGATGGTTCTTTTGTTTAGGGCCTGGTAATCTATGCACATGTGCATAGTCCCATCCTTCTTTTTCACCAATACCACTAATGATGCAAACATGCTTGACATTGTTCTAATATGTCCCATGGATAGAAACTCCTTGATGGTTCTTTTTATCTCATCTTTATGCTTCTTAGGATGCCTGTAAGGTGTGGTTATTATTGGATTATCACCCTCCTCCAACTCAATAATCTGTTCAAATCCTCTATCTAGCGGTTGACCTAGAGAGATCGGTTCAAACACATGTTTGTGCTTATGAATGATTCTTTGCATGTCAGGAGGATACTGTTTGGGATCTTTGTTTCCTGTCTCCATAATAAAACATTCATATGTGTAGGCCACCTTTTCACACATGAATATGGAATGCATATTTTTGGCAATCACTAATCTAGGTGAGTTCCCAATCATTCCCTTGAGTGTGATCATTTTTCCCTCCTCGTTGTTGAAGGACATTTCCATGGTATTATAGTTGGTAGTAATAGGCCTAGAGGTGGTAATCCATTGGACCCCTAATATAATATTTGTATATGGAATGTCTACCACATAGAATACTTGTACCAAGGTGTACCTTCCCAATGTCAAGCTCATTTGGGGAATATATCTGTCACATGCCATAGTGCGTCCACCTTCTACCTCAACTAGAAAAACCTCAAATGGTGTCGTGGGAATATGCCTCCTTTCGACCATAGCCACGTCGATGAAATTATGTGAAGCGCATCCATCAATCAATATTGTAGATTTTTTCCCCCACACCACACTTTTCATTCGAAAAGTGTTGAATTTAGGTACCCCACTCATAGAAGCTATAGTAACCTTCTTGAGGCCTTCCTCATGTGGTGTGGGTACTTCATTCTCTTGTACCTGCTTAGCTTGTTATGTTTCCTTATGACTCATGTTTTTATTATGAAGAGCTCCAATTTCCTAATCTTCATATTCATCTTCACTATCTGACACTATCTCAATATAATGAATCTTCCCCTTACTCCAACACTTATTGCCTAGTTGCCATGATTATTTGCATGTAAATCATATTTTTTTCCTTCTCAATTCCCTCCTTGTAGCCTCACCAATGGCCCCTTTCCCCTATCAAATTTCCCTGGACCTGTCATTTTATTAATAACTGGATGTTTAAGAGTGAATTTGCTTTTACTGGATGCTCCAATCAAGTCCCTAGTGTGCTCAATGGAATCCTTTAGGGTTGTAGGATTTAAAGTCTTCACCCATCCACACAAAAGCTCATTTAGTTCCTCTGTATATATCAGAAATAAACAGGACTCGGACATATCTAGACCTTAACTACTACCCTTTGAAAATCTTCAATAAAATTTTTTGTAGACCTTGTTTTCTTCATCTGTGTGAGCTCCCTGAAATGAAGCTCACGATCCTCCATGTCAAACCTATTAGTGAGTCTCTGAGTGAAATCCATGTAGAAAGTAATATGTCCATACCCCAAGGTAGTTACCCCATGGAACCACCAATCATGGGCCTTTCCCAACAAATGCAAGGTTGCATACTTGATGGCATTTTCTTCTTCCATGGAGCTCAACTGTAAATACACATCTATATTTTGTACCCAAGTTGTAGTTGAGATAAGATTGGTTGCATCAAAGGTAGGAATTTACATCCTACTTTCCTTGCATCCTAGCTCATTATCTCCCCAATTACATTCCTTGGATTTCTTTTTGAGTTTGAGATGATAGAAATCAAGTAAGGATACTTGTCTCTTGAAGCCTGCACTCATATTGTTATATTCCCTCTCCATTATCTCCCATTCACCCTCCATAGTATATTGACTCAAAGGATTATATTGCCTTGGCTGAGATGTCCTGAGCGTAGGGAAGTACAATCTAGGAGTGGCTCTTCTCGCTACCTAGGACTAAGAGGGTATGTTTCTTGTATGGCCCATGTGTATGGATTCCTCCTGATTTCCATTTCCCCCTTGAGAACCACTAGCCCCATTATTTCCTCCAAATGTTGGTGTATCCTTGACATTTTTTTTCTCCATCAAATATTGGAAAACAATCTACTGAGTCCTAGCCTATTCCTCCAAAAGGGATATCATTATATCATGTCTTTTAGAGAATTCCATCAAATATATTTTAAGATTTGCTTGGCCCTTGGATAAATGATCCTGCATTTCAACCAAATGATGTTGTAGTATGCCTTGGTTTTTCTATAAAGTGTCAAAAAACCTTTCAGCCAACAATGCTTCCTCTGATTCATGAGTCTCTCCCATACTAACTGTTCGACAACACATGTATTCCAACAAAGGATGAACACCTTCAGTAACCACTCACATAACCAGATCAAAGATCAACACACCGATTCTTTCATGTGGTTGATATTTGATTTGGTTATGTGAGTGGTTACTGAAGGTGTTCATCCTCTATTGGAATACTTGTGTTGTTGAACATGGTATCAGAGCCTGTTTGAAGACCCGCTCCTGTTGTAGATCGAGATCGTGAAGCCGAGTTGCCTCATCTCCATTTTCTAGAATTTAATACATTTTTGGGCTGAGAGGACTGTTCCATTGCATTCATAGCACTCGTTTCATTCCGGAACACTTTTTGTTTCACTCGAAAAGGTTTCCGTTTGCCCAAGATACGACCATTACAGTCAGATCCGGAGGTATAAAGTCTGAATACGCATTTTTTTAAAATTTTTGCAAAGTTTTGATTTTATTTCGGTTTGTATTTTTTATTTCGAGTCTGCTACTCTTTTAGATATACATATGCTATTTGCCCCGCGCCTTGTGCAATCTCGGAAAATAAAAAACAGATAGGAAAAGGTGCATCTTCCGGGTAAGCTAACCGAGATCTAACCCTTCTTGTCATCGAGAAGCGAAATTTTTTTCTTGTGTGAAAAGAGTTTTTTTTGGAGCATGCTCTCAAAGGCCGTCTTCCAAAACAACAACAACAACACCCCCAATCCTCCTTCTGAACATTACAATATATTTTGCTAGACCATTTGGTTAAAACTTGCCTTATTAAGTAAGAGGTCTTGAGTTCAAGTCTTTCTTTTGTTACCTTTTTTGAAAAAGTTCATGCTATAAATTGTAAAGTGCATTTCACTTCAAGTATAAAAGTGAATCACTATAAGTAGCTTTATATTTTATTTTAGAGTTATTTTGCATGGAACTTTTCTGTTATAAGGTAACCTCATTGTAAAAGTGATCCCCACTTCTCTTTATAAAAGTGGGTCACTGCATAAAGTATCTTACACTATCACGTAATTATTTGGTTATCGTTTATGCCTTTTTTAAAAGGGGCATAACTCTCACATTGGACGTCCGTTTTCAGTGCCGTTTTTTTTAAAACCGCACAACTTTTCGAGATATTTTCATCCACATCATTAGTTTCAGTTTTTAAATCTGCATTATCTACATATTTAATATGGCTTCTACAAGTACTGCCATGCTTACCAGCAACAACTACTTCCAATGGAGATCCCATATGGAAGATTTATTAAGAAGTAAAGGTCTGTATCGGATTACCATGGGAAAGGAAACAGTCCCCACTGATGATGATAAGAAATCCAAATGGGATAATAGGAATGACGAAGCATGTGGACTAATTGGAATGTCCATCTCTCTTGATCTAAGGTACCACCTCCAAGGAATTGATGACCCCGAAGCAGCTTGGGACAAGATTGAATCTGTGTTTGGTAAACTCAATATTATTC
>ML783310.1:25204-77586 GCA_009831015.1 Picea engelmannii | reverse complement strand
CCAAAATAACTTTAAAAAGATGAAAAAATCACAAAAAAAATAAAAAACATATATAAAAAAAAAAAAACAAATTTAAAAACCTAAAATAAAAAATTTAATACCAAATTTAAAAAAATTTAACAAAAATACGTTAAAAACCTTAAAATTACAAAAAAATAAAATTATTAAAAAAAACTTAAAAAATAAAATTAAAGAAAACGTTCATAAAAATATAAAAAATAATATTTTTTTTATATTGTATGTAACTATATAAGTTATATAAATACACACACACACATACATATGTGTGTGTGTGTGTGTGTAGTAAAGGGCACTTGATGCAGGAGCATTGCTCCACCTCAACAAAGTGCCAGCAAAGTAGCACATCAATGAGATTTGGACTCCAAGGAGGGAGCGGATTCTAAAGGGAGAGGCACCAACCCTCCCATTTTTTATTTTAAAAATTCAAAACTTGATGTAAATTAATGTAATTGAATGTTGTAAGGATGGAGTAAAGCCAAGTTGGACCTTTGTACAGGCTATAGATAAATTCACCTTAAAATGGCTAACATATAAGTAGGGTTAGGTCTAATTCAGATCTATTGGCATTAAATAAAATTCAATGTAATTTACGAGGTTAGGTTAGTTGGATGGAAGGCTCGAGGAGCCCCTCTTTTGTAAAAATTATATTTGTATCAATTTTTAGTTATTCGAGTAAGTGTTGAGCATAACAGAGCTCAAGAGAGGAGAAAGGTGAAAGACTCTATTGGAGTCTAAGCTTGTAAACATTGTACGGAAAATACATAAATCAATACAAATCAGTTTTTCATGCACATAAGGTTTTTTGTGTTTTTATGTTTGTATATGAATATGGTTACTGTGTGTGTTTTTTTTATGAATGTTGTAGATGTAGATGTATGTATGTTTCAATATGTAGGAGAAAGATAGAATCCCCTATCTTTGTGAGGTTGTTGAGAATTTTGGGTTCTTTAGGCTTGTGCAAGATGAAGATGAAGATGAAGATGAAGGTGAAGATGACGCTGAAGATAAATCCAAAATACAATAGGATAGATAAATAGAAGTCCCTTGAAGCCTCCCAAAAGCTTCATATTGATATATATGAGTGGATTTTTCTGTGTGTGCCATTACGCCCTGCAAAATCCTTGGAATAAACTCAGATCTAATAGATCTGACCCCTTAATCACAAATGTTGGACATAGAACAACAAATCTGAGGGTACTAGGAATGGGAATAAAGTTTCTCCATCAATGGAGAAGATCTGAGCTTAGATTTCAATAATCCCTCTTCAAAAAATGTGTCCTTCCTTCAGAAAATCGCCCCTAGTCCACAATAATTCGATAAGCAAGTTAAACCCTCCACTAACGTCTATAAAAGGATTCTAGGATGACTAAAATGACTTTTGGAATAAGTTTGGATGTATATCCGGATTCCCAAAGTCAAATCAAGCTCTTCTTCTTCATCTAGTGCACCCCACCTACTGTAAATCATTCAAATATGTACCCTGTCTCTTCCAAAGCTGGTAGTGATGACCCTGTAGTGTAGTAGAATAGTAAGGGAGGAATATTTTACCTCCTTGGTCAAGCTTGGACCAAGAATGGATGGCTCCTTCACCTCATTGCTAGTCTCTAGGGTTTCTTGACTCAAAACCCTCAAAACATAAGTTGCAGACCTCAAATGTTCTCAATAGAAAATAGCATGAATGAGGAGTGAGGAACCCTCCTGTTCTTTTTATACCTCCACCATATAATTTTTTGTTGAGTCACTTTTTCATTATCTAAGGTTACTATTTAAAATTTTCCTTTAAATTACATAGCCTTTTTCCCTTTTAACTCATGTCACTTTAATAATATAACATTAGTTCTCCTAGTGACATTTTCACACTTCAAAATCCTCTTTTTTACCTTGGACTATAGTCTAGAGGGGTGGATAAACTACTAAGTCCTCATGTGCTCATGTCAAAGAGAAGGGGACATTACAATCTTTCCTAGTGGAAATTACTTTCCCACAAGCAATTATGGTCCAGTTTTGTGTAATACCTGCTCACTTTCCCAAGTAGCATATTCTATAGGAAAGTCCTTCCATTTGACCAAATATTCTCTGACTTCTCTTCTCCTTAGTTTTTTCATCCCAGTTTCTATGATCTCTTTTGGAATTAAGATTAGATTCCCTTCTTCATCAACTGGTGGAAATTTATCATTGGCTATCACATACTACCCCAATGCTCTTTTTAAGCAAGATACATGGAAGACATTGTGAATTTTACTCCTTGATGGAAATTTTAGTTCATATGAAACTTCCCCAATTCTTCTTTGCACTTCATAAGGTCCATAGAATCACAATTTAAGTTTATCATCACCACTCTTATTCATATATGCTTGCATGTAGGGTTGTAACCTTAAGTAAACCAAGTCACCAACCTCAAAAGTGCACTCCACCCTCTTTTTTTCAGCATACAATTTATGTTGGTTTTGTGTTGTATGCAAATTATCTTCGAGATCTTGGAGGATGTCCTAGTTAACCTATATCCACTCCTTTTCCATAGGATTCCTTTTATCTCTGAACACAATCTCCACAAAATTAAGATGATCATAACTATACAAGGCTTTGAAAGGGGACATACCAATAGACATGTGGTGTGTGGTGTTGTAGAAATACTCACCCAAATAAATCCATTTGACACAAACCTTTTGTTTCCCTGTTACATAGTTCTAAAGATACCCCTCCACCCACTTATTTACAATTTCAATTTTTTCCATTTTTTTGTGCATGGTATCTTGTGCTAAGGGTCAAATAAATTCCCACCAATCTAAATATTTCTTGCCAAAATATGCTCATGAATTTGTTGTCCATGTCACTTACAATGGTCTTAGGTAAACTGTGTAACTGAAAGACCTCTATGAGGAATAATTCATCCACTTGTAACACACTGTAGTCCATGGATATGGAAAAAAATGATTTAACTTGGTTAAACGGTCCACTACCATGAATATACAATCCTTACCTTATTCCCTGGGAAGACCTGTGATGAAATCCAATGCTATGCTTTCCCATTTTTTCTCCGGTATAGGAAGTGGTTGTAAGAGCTCTGCTGGATGATAATGTTCATATTTATTTTATTGGAATTTATTACATTCCCTGATGTGGTGCATGATGTCTCTCTTGAGTCCTTTATAAGAGAACCTTTCTCTTATTTTCCTGTAAGTCTTAAGAAATCCTTGGTGTCCTGCCACTGGTGAGTCATGGAATGCTTGAAGCACATTTCTTTTGAATGAATATTATGGAACTAGATATATCATCCGTTTGTAATAAATTTTATCATTCATACCATCTAACTATCATCCTGTAGTTGTCCATCTATCAAATCACACGAAAATTTTCTTTTAGAATACTCCACTAGTAGTTGGAACTTCAAATCAACTAATATTTTCGTCATGGAATATGTTGAGGGTCTTCTTCGTAAGGCATACACTACTACATTATTCTTACCCTTGACATATTCTATATCAAATATTTAATATTGGATCTTGCTTACCTATTTTTGTTGCCTCTCATTAAGGTCTTTCTAGCCCAAAAATTATTTGAGACTATTGTGCTCAGTCCTTACCACAAATTTTGCTCCAACTAAATACTGTCTAAATTTAGACAATGTGTGCATTATGGAGAGAATTTATTTATCATAGAGGTTATAGAGAATCTCATGACCCCTCAATTTATGGCTCTCATAGGCAATATGATGCCTATTCTTCATAAGTATGATCCCAACTCCATCCCCAGATTCATCACACTCTAGTATAAAAGGTTGAGAGAAATCAGGTAGGGATAGTACAGGGAAAGTACTCATCACTTTCTTCATCCTCTCAAATGTAACTTATGCTTCATCATTCCAAGTGAATGCCCATTTTCTGGTTAGATCTATCAGTGGTGCGCAAATTTGGGAGAAGCCTTTGACAAATTTTTTGTAGTAGCTCCAAATACCAAGGAACCATTTTAGTTCTATAATTGTATTAGGAGTGGGCCAATCAATCATAGCTTGTATTTTCTCTTAGTGAACCTGTACACCCTTTTCCCCAACAATGTGTCCCAAGTAGAGAACCTTGGTCATACCAATCTCACACTTAGATTCTTTGGCATATAAGGACTATTTCTCCATGATGTTCAAGATTTCATCCACCTGTCTTAGATGGTCCTCCCATGTCTTACTATAGATCAAAAAATCATCAAAGAAGACAACTAAATATTTTCTCAATTGCTTGTTGGACACATGGTTCATACAAGACTAAAAAGTAGCCAGAGCAATGGTGAGGCCGAAAGGCATCACAAGAAACTCATAATGCCCAAAGTGACATCTGAAGGAATTTTTATGTATATTCTTCTCTCTCATCCCGCTCTGATGATAGCAAGAACGCAAATTTATCTTTTTTAAGTAGACTGCACCATGTATCTCATCCAACATTTCATCAATCCTAGGATTACAATACATGTTCTTGAGGCCTTCCTCATTTGGTGTGGGTACTTCATTCTCCTGTACCTTCTTATATTGTTATGTTTCCTTATGACTCATGTATATATTATGAAGAGCTCCAATTTCCTCATCTTCATATTCATCTTCACTATCTGACACTATCTCAATATAATGAATCTTCCCCTTACTCCAACACTTATGCCCTAGATGCCATGATTATTTGCATGTGAAGCATAGTTGATTCTTTCTCAATTCCCTCCTTGTAGCCTCATCCAATGGCCCCTTTCCCCTATCAAATTTCCTTGGACATATCGTTTTATTAATAACTAGAGGTTTAGGAGTGAATTTGTTTTTACTGGATGCTCCAATGAAGTCTCTAGTGTGCTCAATGGCATCCTTTAGGGTTGTAGGCTTGAAATCCTTCACCCATACATGCAAAGGGTCATTTAGTTCCACTGTATATATCAAAAATAAATGGGACTAAGACATATCTAGAACCTTAACTACCAACCTTTGAAAATATTCAATAAAAGTTTTTGTAGACCTTGTTTGCTTCATCTGCGTGAGCTCCCTAAAATGAAGATCGTGATCCTCCCTATCAAAATTATCAATGAGTCTCTGAGTGAAATCCCTATAGGAAGTAATTTTTCCATGCCTAAAGGTAGTTACCCCATGGAACCACCAATCATGGTCCTTGCCCAACAAATGTAAGGTTGCATACTTGATGGAATTTTCTTCTTCCATGGAGTTCAGCTGTAAATATGCATCTAGCTTTAGTACCCAAGATGTAGCTGAGATTTTATTGGTTCCATCAAAGATAGGCATTTTCATCCTACTTTCCTTGCATCATATCTCATTATCTCCCTAGTGACGTTCCTTGGATTTATTTTTGAGTTTGAGATGATACAAATCAAGTAAGGAGACTTGTCTCCTAAAGCCTGCACTCATATTTTTATATTGCCTCTCCATTATCTCCCATTCATCCTCCATAATCTCTTGACTCAAAGGATTATATTCCCTTCGTTGAGATATCCTAAAAGTAGGGAAGTACAGTCTAGGAGTGGGTTTGTTAGCTACCTGGAATTGAGAGGGTATGTTTCTTGCATGGCCCATGTGTATAGATTCCTCCTGATTTCCCTTTCCCCCTTGAGAACCACTAGCCCCATTATTTCCTCCAAATGTTGGCACATCCTTGCCATGTTTTTTCTCCATCAAATATTGGCAAACAATCTGTTGAGTCCTAGCCTATTCCTCCAAAACGAATATCATTATATCCTTTCCTTTAGAGAATTCCATCAAAGATATTTTAAGATATGCTTGGCCCTTGGATAAATGATCCTGCATTTCAACCAAATGGTGTTGTACTATGCCCTAGTTGTTCTGTACAGTGTCAAAAACCCTTTCAGCCAACAATGCTTCCTCTGATTCTTGACTCTCTCCCATACTGGCCTTTTGATTTTCTTCCTCAGAATTACCTGTAAGTGGTTGTCCCCCACGACCACTTTTTATGGGCATTGAAATAATCACAGGCTAGTGAAGGAAATTTGCTTTGATACCACTATAATGTTCCTAAGTTGTATGCTACCTGGAACAAGTTTTTTCTTGATGATTTTTATGTGTCTGAGTTGTCGTTTGTTTCATATTTGCAATGGGGACTTTCTTATGGTGTAACAAAAATATAGTAAAAACATAGTTACCAACTTAATGAGAACTCTACAAAGTTCTATTTTTGGGGGGGGTCAAGTTTTTTACCCCACTTTTAAAAATGGTGCTACTTGTAGCACCACCCCTCCCCTTTTAGGTGGTTTTTTGATATTTTAAATTTTATGATACATAATGTTTCCACTTTTTTTTTTGAATGCTTGTTTTTTCATTTATTTTCAAATTGTTCAATTTTTTTTCTCAACAATGTTTTTTTCATCTATTTTCAAACTGATATATATATATATATATATNNNNTATGTACCGGTCCTTAGTTGGGTATGTGTTATATTCTTTGAACGAGTAGTAGTGTCTGCATTGCACTAGAAGCGCATGGGGTTTGAGGGGAGGGGTGCAGGGGCATCGCCCTCGAGAAAAAAAAATCTCCCTCGGGAAACGTGTCACATATTTAAGTGGTTTTTCGTCACATGGTTTCGTTGTCAATGGTTTTCTATTTTCAGTTAAGGAATTATGGTTGTTGACTAATCCAAGTGATTGGGTTAGGATTTTGGATATCGCTAGATCCTATATGTATATTGTATTGTAAACAATTTATCACTATGAATGAATATATAATATGTTGGTTTTCTCGATTTGGGTTTCCAGGGGAAAAATATCTGTGTAATGTTTGTATTTGCCATTGTATATTTTCAGTTTTTTACTGAAAATATGTTTGCAGTAAATATTGTACAAGGTTAAAATCTACATTTGGTATCAGTGATTTTTTGGCTTCAGGGGGACTCCTTTGTAGTCAAGGGTTTGTCTCAGGACTGTGATAAGCCTTGTTACAGTGGGAGATATGTGGTATTGATTTTTTCAGGTGAAAAGAAATGGCAAGCAATTCGAAAATGGATATCAAGAAGTTTAATGGGAAAAGTTTTGAGTTGTCGAAGATCAAGATGGAAGATATGTTGGTTCACAGAGATCAGTGGATCATAGTATATCCAGGTACTGCACCTACAGGAACTTTAGCTGATGACTGGAAAAAGTTGGATCGAAAGGCAAAGAGCACAATTTGACTGTGCCTCTGAGATTCAGTATTATTGAATATGTCAAAGGAAGCTACAACCAAGGATTTATGGGAAAAGTTAGGGAATTTGTATCAGTCTAAGTCCCTATTAAATAAACTATTCCTAAGAAAGAAGAAGTATAACCTGAGGATGAGAGATGGAGACTCGATGGAAGAGCATTTGAATGAATTCAATATTATGGTCAGTCAGTTAGTATTTGTTGAGATTAAAATTTCAGATGAAGATAAATGTATCAATTTATGGTGTTCTTTACCAGACTCCTGAGATAATCTGGTTGTGTCCATAGGTAGTAATAAAACTTCCTTGAAGTTTGATGAAGTGGTCTCATCCTTGTTTTTGGAGGAGATGAGATGGAAGAATATGGAAGGACAGAGCACAGACACATTATTTGCAAGAGGATGTTCCCAGGAAATAAATAGATCTAAGTTCTCAAGTGGGAGATCTAAGTCTAAGGGTAGATATAAATATCCTGGAAAGTTTGTAAAGGTATGTTGGAGATGTGGAAAACAAGGGAACTATAAGAAGCAGTGTAGATCCAAAGTTGAGAAAAAGAAGGGATTTGAAGAATCTCCTTCTACAGAAGAAAATACCTCCAAGGAAGAAGAAGAGGATGTGTGCTTGGCTTCTTCAAGCACACATGTAGATCACTAGGAATGGTTAGTTGACTCAGGTGCATCCTTTCATATGACTCCCCACAGGGAGTGGTTCTCTGAATATGAAAGGTATGATGGAGTTAATGTTTTCTTAGGTGATTATTCGACAAACATAGTCATAGGACGAGGAAAATTCAAGTTGAGGCTCATAGATGGAAGGATTATAAAACTTCCTGGTGTTTTTCACATCCTAGGTTTGGCTAAAATTTTTATTTTTGTAAGAAAAATGGGCGATGCAGGGGTAAAACAATTATTTGAAAAGGAAATCTGCAGGATGGTTCGAGGAGAAATGGTGTTGCTAAAGGTATTTCGGTTTGGAACTATGTATAAGATGCAAGGAAGCACTATTAATGATGGGTATAATAGTTCCATTGATCCTTATATTGGAGTTGAATAAGAAATAAATCCTACAGTCTCTGGAGAAAAAGTTATGTTGTGGCATCGAAGACTGGGACATATCGGAGAGAAGGGTCTTCATCTACTACATGGTAAAGGTATGGTTGAAGGTATTTCTAACTGCTATATGGATTTTGATTTCTGTGAACATTGTCTATATGGGAAGTAGAATCAGGTGATATTCCCCTCTGGTGCAACGAGAGCAAAAGGAGTTTTACAACTAGTTCACAGTGATGTTTTTTGACCTATATCGGTCCCATCATTGGGAAAATCTATGTACTGTGTCTCATTTATAGATGACATATCAAGGAATACTTGGATTTATTTCCTCAGGAAGAAATCTGAAGTCTTTGAAAGGTTTAAATATTTTAATTCTCTTGTTGAGAATCAAACAAAGAAAAGAATTAAGGTGTTGAGGACAGATAATGGCGGAGATTTCTACGGGAATGAATTTCAATAATTATGTAAAAAGTGTGGTATATCAAGGAACAAGACTACTCCATATACACCTCAATATAATTGAGTTGCAGAAAGGATGAGCAGGACGATGATGGAAAAAGCAAGGTGCATGCTCAGTGGTTCCCGATCAAGGAAAGAATTCTGTGCATAGGCAGTGGGTATTGCATGTTACCTAGTAAACAGATCACCCTCATCAGTGTTGGATGACAAGACTCCACAAGAGGTATGTATTGGTAAGGAATATTCTCTCACACATCTCAAGGTATTTGACTGTGATGCATATGTTCATGTTTCAAAGGAAAACAAGAGTAAGCTAGATAAGAAGGCCGAAAAGTGTATCTTTATTGTATATAAAGATGGTCTCAAAGGTTATTAGCTTTGGAACCCAGAAACCAAGAAGGAAGTATATAGTCAAGATGTGTTATTTAGAGAAATGCAGGAAGTTGTTAAACATGAAGTCCTACCAAGTAAGGAAGAACCACAGAAAATAGAGTTTGATTTAAAGGATGATGAGTCAGACTCTACAGAAGAACAAAAATCAGAAGAAGAAGATCCTCATACTCCAATATTGAGGAGATTGGTTCAAGAAATAAGTCTACCGGAAAGGTATACTCCATATGATTTCCATTCAAAATTTTCTTAGTCTATTACTAATGATGATCCTAGAACTGTCATGGAGGCAGTGGATTCATAGGATGGAAATCTCTGGAAAAGGGCCATGGATGAAGAAATGGCATCTTTGGATAAGAATGAGGCTTGGGATCTAGTTGAGTTGACGACTGGAAGAAATCCCATTGGCAGCAAATGGGTATTTTAAAAGAAGCTTAATGCAGAAGGAAAATTGGAGAAATACAAAGCTTGGTTAGTAGAAAAGGGTTATTCCCAGGTTGATGGAAATGATTTTGGTGATATTTTTTCTCTTGTTTCCAGGTTAACCTCTATAATATTTTTGTTATTTGTTGTTGTTGAATTTGATTTTGAAGTAGAACAAATGGATGTGAAGACAACATTCCTACATGGGGATCTAGAAGAATAAATCTATATGAAACAACCAAAAGGTGATGTTGTGAAGGGAAAGAAGGAGTTGGTATGCAAGATGAAAAATTCCTTGTATCGTTTAAAACAATCACCAAGGATGTGGTATCAAAAATTTGATACTTATATGTTGGGACTTGGCTTCACAGAAAGAAAAGACGATCACTGTGTGTATTTTAAATTAATTGGTGGTCATGTTGGGCCCTTCATTTTTCGGGATAAGAACTCACGCAAGTTTTGACTGAGTACAAGTTGTGCAAGCTTCATAAGAAGTTGGACAACAAAGAAATAAAGAAAAACACAAATCAGTGGAAAAAAGGATAGCACAATGCCAGCTAAGAAAAAATGGTTGCAACAGAACAAGAAGGTGTTCAAACCGAGTTAGAAGACACAACCTAGCTTATAAATAGGGATGAAAAAAAATTGTAAAGGGTTTCTTGGTTGGTTCATTCATTATTGAGTCGCTCAGTTGGTGTTATTGTCCAATCTTTCCCTCTCTACATATTTGTTGTCAATCGAGTCAAGAAAAGGAACGAGTTTGTAATGTAATATGTACGCCTTTTGAGAATTAGAGATCTGTGATATGATTCCAGAGCCAAGATTCCATAATAGTACACTATTGTATGGTTCTGAGATTGTAAACGAAGGAAGATTATGAAGATAATATAGAGAAGGGTCTAAATTTTCAAAATATGCTATGTCTTCTTGTGTTTTACTCATGAATTACAGTATTTCTTTATGGTTTATAAGTTCCTCATGATGGTTCTGTGTTTAAACGCTTTTCTGCAACATAAGTAGTTCGATTCTAGCACACTTAAGATTCAGATCTATTTGATAGTTATATGTCTCGCGCAAGATCAGGATGAGTCCAGAAGGTTCTTTGAATCCTCCTACATTTTTTCCTTACCCTTCCCTATCTATTTGACTTAGTAGCACTTCGGGTGAGACTTATTCTCTTCGGAGGACATGAAAATGCCAACGCTCTAGACTACTCAGTACCTTTTTTTGGTAACCTGAGAAGGAACTTGGTCTGATCACACTTGCGGAAACAAAATGTTTTCGTTGTTGGGACCTGTGTTGAAAGGGAACCTATAGGGAGGATTCTTCCGTGGATTTACATATCTATTATTGACCAATGGTGGGAAAGAAACCATGACTCCTTCATATGGAAAGAGCAAAACTGAGGGGAAAATCGGTGGAATATACTCGTGAAGCCATCATGTACTCGAAAATATCAAGTGACCAGTATGAGATATTCTGGGTTAAGTTCCTGGAAGAACTTTTCCACTGGATAAAGAGACTTCAAGAAGCTCCAGATTTTCAAGAATGAGTCAAGAGGATCTGTGCTTGGGACATCGAAAAACTAGTAGCACTTCATCAACTGGATTGTCGAGTCATGAAAGCGGTTGATTTCTGGGTCAATACCACATTACAGGGATATATTATTGAGTTTGTACCTGAGAACCACTTATATTTTTCGCACAGAGGCGACTTTCAAGAAAGATGCAAGGGGAAGACTGTTGAGAGAAATCCCCTTGTGGATTAATTTTTTCTTGATGGAAGAGGGGATGTTGACTATGTCCCACACTGAGATGGAAATGTAAACACCCCCGCTTGGGGTAGGGCTAGGATGGGGTAGAGTCATGGCCTAAGAGAGGAGATGGGTTCTTTGATAAATGGGGGGGAACAATAAGAAATGGACTCAAGAGATGAGAGAGCCTTGAAAAGAGCCACCATAGTTGAGAAGTGGTGGGACGACAAGATCAAGAAAGAAAAAAGACAGTTCAAGAAGTTGTGGAAAGAAGTCAGACCAGAAGAAGTAGAGGAAAGACAGATGGAAAAATTGCGGAAGATGAGAAGACGGGAAAGACTGGCTAGTTAAAGATTAAGTGAGAGAGAATAACAGAGAGAAAGAATTCGCTAGAAGGTTGGATGAGAAAGAGAAGGTGTATACATAAGAGAGAAGGAAGATGATATGAATATTGAAGAAGAAAGAGAATATTCAGCCCTGATAATAGGAGAGATCAAGAATCTGGCTGAAGAGACCACTCTAGTGGAAGAAAACGAGACCCCCCAGATCAAATAAAATCATCCCAAAGTCAGTGGCTCTAGCCCCAAATCATCCATACCCCAAGTGTCTTCTATACAAGTGGTAAGTTTGATACTACCTTCTCATGATAGTTTTGTTCTAGTACAATTAGTTAGTCAGTCACAATGAGGAAGTGCAAGTACAGGGAGGATATTGGGATCCCCCGGTAGATCAAAACCATGATCGTTAGGTTTTATTTTGATAAGAACAACAATATCAACAATTGTTGGTCATGTAGGAGGTTCGATTGTCGATACCCATAATTTTGGGGTAAGGGAGATAAAGATGTTGAGCAGCACTGGTTCTTGTGTGAAGCAATATGTAGATCCAGAGGGACTTTGGATGTGAATAAGTTGGTTGAGTTCTAGACTAATTTGAGAGGTTGCGCTCTCAAGTGGTACATGAATATCATTGATCTAGGAGTTCTAGGAACACAAGGTCAAGATTTCACACTTGGCCAGGTATGGACAAGGTTCATAGAAGATTTCAGACTACCTTAGTCAGAACAACGAGCTCTGTCTGAGTTGTGCAAGATCCAGCAACGGGAAGGTGAATCACCCTAGGAGTATATCTAGAAGTTTAAATATGATATAGGAAGGTTAGCACATCCAATCCATGAGGAACATCAAAGGGAATGGTACCTTCAGGGACTGCTACATCTAACTCGGATTTCTCTAATGCAACAATAGATAGCCACTTTGACAGAGGCCTTGGAACAATCGATGAATATTGAAGCCATGGCAGGATACCATGGGAGCCTGAGAGTGACTAGAACCCAACAGATGCGAATATGGCGCAACTACAAGGGAAAATACCAGCGCTGACAAAAACTATTCAAGAGATGATGATACCTAGAGCAAGATGACCACAAGTCTGGTGCGTTGAATGTTATACAGAAGGAAATATGATGAACAAATGTCCACAAACGAGGGCAATGGGACATGCTCAAAATATGATGGGACCCCCACCAGGACCCATGGGAGGAGTTACACAAGTTTCTATGAACTTACCATTCCATAACCCCACCCCTTATCATGCTTTTCCAAGGAGCCAAGCAACACCAGTAGTTGAGTACTGTGAGATTTTTTGAATCCATGGGCATAGGCTGAGAGAGTGCCCCATTATGCAGAAATATTCGAAAGTACCAAATACATTACACTGTGAGTTCTACGCATCTACCACACACACTACCAATCAATGTAGAGCATTGGATGCACTTGCAAACAGGTTGGACCGAATAACATTCAGGGTGAATGAAAACCCTCAATAACCAGGAAGAGGTCGAGGAGGTGGAGCCGTAGGAGACTTCAGAGGAAGAAGAATTGGGGGAAGAGGTCCAAGCAGATGCTATAATTGCGATGAGAAAGGCCACATGGCCAGAGACTTTCCTCATTTGAAGCAACCATGGTGCTCTCACTGTAGAACCAATGGACATGCGACTGAAGACTACCCAAAATTAATTACAAAATGATAAGATAGGGCACAACAATGAGGAACTAACCTCATCAGTTCAAAAATCAAGAGAGTTATTAAGGGAAAATTTCCCAACCTCAACATCATTACTCGAGGAGGAACGAAGACAGGAGATGATGTTGATACCCTACCCCAGATCCATAAAGAAACACCTAAAGAAGATAGGTATGACCCTCTAAAACAAAATTTGTTCTTTAAATATGCCATAGAATTATTCCAAAATATTCCTAGCCCCGAGATGTGAGAGAAACCGCCAAAGCCTATTGTTTACCCTAATATTGCGCAAGTCACTACTTCACCCCCTACACCCAAAAACCCTGTAGTCACACCAAGACAACCCGAGCAACCTCAAAATGTAGTCAGCCTTTAGTTTCAATTATTCTTTGACATTCTCGAGAATGATCAATTAACATAGAAGTTGTGCAATGCGCTATACTTAGTTTTAGGGAATGAAGAACCCTTAGGAGTAGGAATAAGGGCTAATATTCCTCAGAAAAGTACTCAGATCCTGCAGAGAAGAAAAGTATGAATGAGAAAATAATTCATACTAATATCCCAGTTAGATGAATTTGAGATTAAGGATGTCATGTTGGATCTAGGATCCAATGTGAACATTCTGCCTAAGAAGACCTAGGAAGCCATAGGAAATCCTAAACTAGTATATTCCCCAATTTAGCTAAGAATGGAAAACCAATATTGTATTTTCCCAATAGGAAGACTGGAAAGTATGGAAATAGATGTCGCAGGAGTGAAGACCATAGCTTAATTTGAAGTGATTGAAATAATAGGGGATAAATACCCTTACCCTACACTACTTGGCATTGATTGGGACTATTACAACTATGTAGTAATTGACTTAAAGAAAGACACCATGACCTTTGTGGCCGAGGGAATCAAGGTAGTTCAACCCTTGGATCCGTACATAGGACCTATATATATAGAGCCAACAAACAATAATACGGAGGGAGAAGACTTGGATCAAATGTAAACTGTAACAACAGGAACAAGAGACGATTACATAAACTCTATTGTTGATGGATCAGTAAGTTGGAGGAGTATATAGTCAGCAGACGAAGATTGTGAACTGACATTTAACAACTGGTAGAAAATCTCATACGAAACATTCTCAAGGAGATGTGCAACTGTCAGAGAAACTAGATGTGTTGGGACCGAAGTCAGAGAACACCCAGTATATGATGCCACCTTAGGACTAAACAGTTTTTTGTTCAACATGGAAGAAATGGTAGTAGAAGACCAAAGAATCTCAGTACTGGATGTAGCTCTCAGGACACCCCTTCCAAATGGTGGGCCACTCATAAAGAATTACTCAGATATTGGGAGGATGTGAAGAAAGATAGAAAGTATAGGTTTCAGAACAAGGAGCAACTGGAAGTAGAGATGCAGATGGATTTCCAGGTTGCCCAACTGTTCAGCGGAGAATATGATCCTAAAGCGCATATCGAATAGTGCGTGACATGATGTCAAGCTATGAAAATACCTTCTTGCTTTTGGGTTCAAATATTTCCCCACTGTCTGGGTCCAATCCTGAAATCTTGGTTCATACACGAGGAAAATAGAAGACATACCAACAACTGGAAGACGTTGGCAACTCATTTATGCAAGGACTTCTTGTTTACAAGTAAGTACCCTGAGCTGGAAGTAGTCCAGCAAAAGATTAAAGAATTTATTTTTACAGATAATAGTAATCATAAATCAAACTTAGTGGGATGTTCCAAGCATAGCCGATAACTTTAGACTAACCTTCACCTGCCCTCAACCAAGAATCCTATAGAATTCTATAAGATTATCAGAGACTCAGAAAGCCCACATGACCTAGAGGAATTGAGGAGCCTAGAAATCAAAGAGACAAAAGGGAACAAAGAAATCAAAAACACCATACCTAGTTAGAGTGATAGTTCCTACAATCACCCATTAAAATTGTGTAAAGTCGATATAGGGACCACATAGCATCCTAAGATAACTATGGTAGGAGACTACTTGGATGAGCAAACCAGTCAAGAAATACATAGTTTATTGTGGGAGTATGATGATTTTTTCTCAAAGACATTTTTAGAGTTAAAGGGAATCAAAGGAGTTATGGGAGAAATGAAAATAGAATTGACACAAGGATCCAAGCCTGTGAGACATAGACCATGCCATCTTAACCCTAGAGTAAAAGAGAAGGTTAAGAAGGGGATAGATAAGATGTTGGAATAAGGACTCATTTTCGTAGTGGAATAAGAAGAATGGGTTAGCCCAATAGTTATTCAAAGCAAGAAAGGCATAGAGGATATTAGGGTCTGTGTAGACTATAGAATCCTTCTGCCTATGTGCATGACCCTTTCCTGACACCTTTCATTGATGAGGTGCTAGAGAAGGTTGCGGTGAAGGAAGCATACTCATTCATAGATGGATTTTGAGGGTACCACCAAGTCACGATTGCCAAAGAGGAAAAAAAGAAGACCACATTCATAACATAATGGAGATATTTCACATACAATGTAATTCCATTCATCTTAAATAATGCCCTTAAAGTTTTTTCTAGGATTGTAATAGCATCTTTTAGAGAGTTTATTCACAAGTTTATAGAAGTATATATGGATGATTGGACGATATATATTTTTCTCAAGGAACATGTAGCACTATTACGGCTAATGTTTGACAGATGCAAAGAATTACAGATCTCATTGAATCTCAGAAAGTGTATCTTTTATGTACCACATGGGAATTTGTTGGGCCAAATAGTATGCTAAGAAGGAGTATTGGTAGATCCATCCAAATTTGCGGTTATTGTGAACATGCCACCACTTATGAATGAAAATAAGTTGTGCTCCATGCTGGGACACACAGGGTACTATCGCAGGTTCATTAGAAGATATCCCAACATTATTGCACCTCTGGAAAATCTATTGAAAAAGCATGAAATGTTCCAATGGACTCCAAAATGTGATAAATCACTCGAAACCCTAAAGGAGAATCGAAACATAACATCGATTCTAATATTCCCAAACTGAGAAAACTAATTTCACATCCATGTAGATGCTTCAGGAATTTCCTTAGGAGCTATCTTGGTGCAACCTAGAGATGGAGCCATGGATCATCTGATCTATTTTGTGAGTCAAAAGTTGTCGCAAGAAGAGCACAACTACACAACAACATAAAGGGAGGGTTTATCCATGATTTATGCTTTGTAGAAATTTAGACATTATTTGTTAGATTCTCATTTTAATTTCTTTACTCATCATTTTGCATTGAAGTATCTAGTTAACAAACCTATGTTGGAAGGGAGAATTTGTAGTTGGTTGTTGTTATTTCAGGAATTTTCTTTTGAAGTTATTGTTAAACCGGGAAGATGCAATGTAGGACCTAATCACCTATCCAGATTAGAGTCAGGGGAAAGTAGCGGAGCAGTCAACGATCAGCTCTTGAACGCGGACTTGTTTCAGGTTGAGGCCATACCCGAGCACCTAGAGGACATAACAGTCTTCTTAAGTACATGGGCCTACCCAAAATCATATTTCGCAACCCATAAATTCCACATGGTTGTTAGAGAAGTGAACTACCAGTTTATCATGGGACAATTATATAAACTAGGACTAGATAATGTCCTCAGAAGATATGTCTTGGATCATGAAAGACATGATATACTCTTGGAATTCCACAACGAAGTTGTGGGAGGTCATGTAGGAGGAAAGGCCACCGCACATAAATTTCTACAAGCTGGATTTTGGTAGGAAATGCTTTTCAAGGATGCAAAGGTATATGCTAGATCATGTGATGTTTGTCAAAGAGTGGGTAAGTTGTCACGAGGAGATGAATAACCACTTCAACTAGTTCAATTACTAAAACAATTTTAGAAGTGGGAAGTTGACTTCATTGGATCAATCAACCCCACTACTAAGCATTCAAATGATAGATACATCATCACTGCAACTGACTACCTAACGCGTTGGGTTGAAGCAACAGTGGTTCAAGAATATTTGACCGATACTACTGCTAGGTTCATCTTTGAGAATATCATCACTCAGTTTGGATGTCCTAGGAGCCTAACCAGTGATCATGGAGCCCATTTCATTAGTAGCACTATAGAAAATCTTACGACAAAGTTCCTGATCCAGCATCATAACAGAAGCCCCTACCACCCATATGCCAATGGAATAGTAGAAGCATTCAACAAGATCCTAGAGAGAGGGTTAAGAAAAATGTGTTGCACAAATTGGGAAGACTGGGATGATAGAGTTCCAACAGTACTGTGGGCTTATAGGAAAACCACAAAGAAACTCCACAAGTACACATTGTTCCAGCTAGTTTATGGGAAAGAGGCAGTGGTGCCTGTAGAATTCATCACTCCAAGTTTGTACATTGCACATATCACACATATGTTGGAGGAGGAATCAGTTGCACAGAGACTTACGGAGCTACAAGAACTTGAGGAATCCATATTTCTAGCAAACTTCCACCAGTCAGTTGAAAAAGAAAGACAAAAACCTTGGCATGTCAGGGATATTAAGACTAAATTTTTTAACCAAGGGGACAAGGTTCTACTCTACGATAATCGGTACAAGAAGCATCCTGGCAAGTTTCACATGCATTGGTTGGGACCATTTATAATTACGGAGATCAGACCCTCAGGAGAAGTCAGAGTTGCGCAACTGGATGGTATGTTGCGGCCAGGATGGGTGAATGGTGCTCGCCTGAAACCCTGTATATCTCAGAATTGAGCTAAGGAATGTTTCTCTAGTCCAAAAGAGAATGTAAAATAGTTAGATTTGAGTTTTCTGAAATTTTTGTAAATTCAGTTAATAAAGTCAATGTGCATAGTGTTGTGCCGTGACACATAGTTCATTTTTTATTTAAGTGTTGTTTGATGCAGAACTAATGAAGCAGCATCGCAAGATCAGAAGAATAAAGAATCCATTGAAGGAAATTTATTAATATGATGGGGACCCCCTTTGTAGTCAGAGGAAGGATGAATCTGAATACGATCTAAGTCCATGTCCATGTGCCACACAAACCCAGTCTAGTCACGGTCTTTATTTCCATTACGGTACCCCGTCTAAATTCAGTTAAGCCATAAAGGTGTGATAGGAAAATATGCCATTAGAATTCGTGCTGGGATTCTGACTCGTCAAACAGAAAGGTCTGAAATCGGCCACATCCCTACCCAACTCGCACAAGTAAATGCCACGATCAACCAATAGGATTTACCCCATTAACCCGTCCCGTCGGACAACTCAGATCCAAGTTGCATCCATACGGTCATGATGAACAATAGTTATTTCTAAAATTTCCCTCTAAGCCAAGTATAAGGCTCTGAGAACTCGTCGAAGAACGCATTGTTTTCAAAGAACGTAGTAATTTCCAAATTTTGTAGAGTGAGCCAACCTATGCAATTGTGAAACCCGTAGTCATTACCCTAGTCCTTAGCACACTGCATAGGTCATGATAACTAAGAATCCACAATATCAAGAGCCATAAGAAGCCAAAGTGCCATGTCTAAGGATGTAGTACCAGATGAGCCCTGTGACCCCCGAGTTGAGGTCGTGAGCGATCTCAATGGGAAGTGGAGCAGGTTAATCTCCTCGATCTCAACCTAACAGATCCAACTTTGTTCCCCCATATGAAGATAGATATCTTCTGGGATATGGATCCATATGATTTGGGAGACATGAAATTTGTTCCAAAACTAGAATTTTTCAACTTATTCAACTCACCCATTATGAACCTTAGAGACCTACCAGTATTCGGCACCACTAGTGAGGTTGCACGGTGCACCAAATTTCTGATCAGTAGGGTGCATCACCGAAGTCTCTGGTTGGATAGGTGGTATCCAATCCATTTTGAAGACATTCATAAACTTATTGGACTGTCCTTCGAAAGAGAATATGTGTCGAAAGGATTCTAGGGTCCTGGTAAGCACAGAAAAAAGAAAGGAGAGCATGGCCTTTACGAGAGGTTCAACACAAAGAGGGGGGGACACACAATAGTAAGTGACCCCATACTACTAGAAACAGTCAGGACAGGCTGTTACATCATAGTCAACAAGGTTATGATATCATACTACAAGGGAGAATGCACTCTAGATGCATTGTCAGTAGCATACTTTTTCACCAACGGTGTTGTGTTCAACTTGTGTAGTTACCTGCTAGAGGAACTACTAGTGGCATGCAAGGAAGAGCAAGAGAAGGGAGGAACCTTCACCTATGGATATATTTTGATGGAATTCACAATGTTCAAGTGGAATATACCTATGGGAAGGGAGTCATTTCTACCAGACAAGGGGCTCATGGAGAAGATGTTTGGGCCCTGGTAGTCTAGGACGGATTCAGAGAATGCATATTTCAACACTAGAACGTTTTCTAAGTGGTACAATAGGCTGATAGACATAACATAGAGGCTACGTTTCTGTAAGAGATCCTCAACTGCAACACAAGGAACATTTCCTTTAGCATGAACCAACATCATATGTTTGTATGGCCGAGGCATGTTAGCAGGGAATATTTCCATTCAAGGATGTTGTCATTCTACCTGGACGAGGAGGCCTTAAACAAAGAGGTAATGTCATGGCCAGGAGTTAAACACAACCCGTGCAAGTCGGGGATGCACTATATTCTACCTACGGAGCTGCTGAAGAATAAAGGAAAAGAAGCAAGGGTAGGACCAAGATCAGGCTCAAAGCCACAGAATAAAGAATCTCTGGCACAAGAAGACTCAGAGGAAGAAGACGAGATGCATCCATTGGAGCGTAAGAAAAGAACATTGTCGGTATTTAATCTACTTCTAGATAAATCCATGTTGGCAGGGGAGTATGTAAACAATATCTTGAGTGTTGTGTTCATTATTGAACCAGCGGTGAAGAATCTCAGAACCGAGGTTTCTCTGAATAAACCCCTAAACACCCAACACATTGCATCAGTTGTCCCCCACACCGGCGCAATGGTCATAGCAAACCCCATCATCCATATTCAAGATGACTCTGAGCCTGAAGCCTTTTCATCAACCATCATCACTGAGCACCCTTTGTCATCACCATAACCCTATTTGCCAACCCCAGAAAACACCAGTCCACCCCAAACCAAAAACCTATAGCCAATGCAGCTCGATCAGCTAGAGCAAGCGGAGAGAAAACTATCAAAAAAAACCCAGGAGTTGCCTAAGATGAGAACAAAAGTTTATGTTCCAAACCCCAAAGTACCAAAGTAGAGCCTGCTACTGACTGGTCAGAACCCAGACATCCAAGACCAATAGACCGTGCCTTTTGCTCAAGAAAATGACATGTAAACCGTGGAGGATCCACAAGCCCAAAACAACCAGCACATCCCCTCAAAGGCCATGGTTGAGGGTGCCCAAGAAAACACAATGCAATAAGTACATGTAACAAAAGGGAAGGAGATACTAGAGGTTCAAAAGGAACCAGAATCAACACCCAGGAAGAGCATGAAATCCATGTGAGAATAGATGGAGCGGGTTCTCCAGAACCCTCAACAATGCACAGAGTTGATGCAACTATGCATATCTAGAACAAAGGTTCTGAATCTCTTTCCCTCGGTGCTAAGGTTGAGGATTGCACCAAGACCATCAACAGAGGAGGAGGTAGAGGCATGCTAGGGGAATTCAATGGCCAATGGACTTCCACTGCAAACACGAGCACCCAGATACGTAGCCCCTTCATCCACTAACCTTTCACAGTGGTCAGCGACGCACTTGTTTGGACTTATCAGAGCATCAATTGATCAACTGGAGAAAAGGCTCCAGCAAGCTGAGAGATATGTCGAGGTCACAAGGGAGGAAGTGTTCCTTGCATAAGAATTAAGACAACAAGAAGAACATGACAAGTTCCAGGTTGAGCACAGACTGGAAAGAGTGCAAGAAAGGCTTGTTGAAGCTTAGCCAAAGATTCAGAAGGTTTCACCTGACCTACTTGAATCTAGTGATGCAGGAGAACCATAGCATCATATTGAGTTGCTCCAAGGAGCATGGACACAACTCGCCACTCGCGCTGAGCATATGGAAGCACATTTACAAGAGACTCGATAAGAAGCATAGCACCAGCCTCAGAAGTAGCAAGAGCATATGCATAAGATAGTACTAGAAGGAAACAATGCCCGAGCAACACTACACAAGCACACAATGGAATGCACTAAGATTTTCAGGGAAGTCAATGATTGGATGGGCATCATCGCTCGACGCAACCAAGTCTTGGAGGATGTGCACACCAAGATCCAGGTGTTGAATGATGAATTTGTGGCCATGATGGATCCACTGGATCAACAATAGAAGTTAGACCGGATACAACAGGCAGACAATGAACTGAATGCCCTCTTTGAGGCACAATCTGTAGCAAACAAAGAGTTGCGCAACTTCCGACCTATCATTCATAAAGTGTACATGCAGATGCATCAAGTTGATGCAACAACAGATTCCAAGTGGAACTCATTTTTCGCATCCAAGCCAAAGGGATATAGTACAGAGGTGACCCAACAGTTCATAGCAGAGGCATCACTCCTTGCTAGAAAGTGGCAGAAGAAGGTTGGGAAATTTCAAACAGTGATGGAACATGACTTTGATTTGGTCCTAGAGTTGGACCCTTCGTTTGAAGAGGCAAAAAAAGAGAAAGCACAAACAGAAGAGCAAAAGGAAGAAGAAAAGAAGGACAAGGGAAAACAACATGTGCTCCTGGAATCTATGAAATAACTGAGCACTTGACTCGAGGGCGAGTCAAGGGTTGTGGTCGGAGGCTATTGGGCCCTTTTTTTTTTGTATAAGGAATCATGCAAATTTTGAGTGAGTACGAGTTGTGAAAACTTCAGAAGAAGCTGGACAATAGAGCAAGAAAGAGCAACATAAATCAGGGGTGAAAAGGACAGCACAACGCCAACTAAGAAAAAATGGTTTTAACAGAACAAGAAAGCATGCAAGCTGAGACAGAAGACACAACCTAGCTTATATATAGGGATGAACAAAAATTGTAAAAGGTTTCTTGGTTGGTTCATTCATTGTTGAGTCACTCGGTTGGTGTTATTGTCCGATCTTTCCCGCTCTACAGGGTTGTTGTCAGTCGAGTCAAGAAAAGGTCTGAGTCTGTAATGTAATATGTATGCCTTTTGAGAATTAGAGCTATGTGATATGATTCCAAAGCCAAGAGTCTGTAATAGCGCACTATTTTATGGTTCTGAGATTGTAAATGAAGGAATATTTTGAAGATAATATAAAGAAGGATCTAAATTTTCAAAATATGTTATGCATTCTTGTGTTTTACTCATGCATTACAGTATTTATTTATGGTTTATAAGTTCCTCATGATGGTTCTATGTTTAAACACTTTTCTGCAACACAAGTAGGTTCGATTCTTACACACTTAAGATTCAGATCTGTTCGATAGTTAGATGTCTTTCTCAAGATCAGGATGATTCCAAAAGGTTCTATGAATCCTCCTAAGTCTTTTCCTTACCCTTCCCTACCTATTTGTCTCAGCAGTGATTCGGGTGAGACTTCTTCTCTTCAGAGGAGATGAAAATTCCAGTGCTCTAGACTACTTGGTACCTTTTGTTGGTAACCTGAGAAGGACCCTGGTCTGATCAAACTTGTGCCAACATATCATTTGATTTATTTGGTCTTGTATGTGGATGGCATGTTGTTGATAGGAAACAACAAGGAGATTATCCAGGATGTGAAAAATTAGTTGTACTCTAAATTTGACATGAAGGATCTCAGTGCTTCAAATTTCATTTTGGGAATGGAAATTAAAAGAGATTGGAAAAAGAGGAAACTCTGGTTAAATTAGAGAAAATATGTCGAGACAATATTGCAAAGGTTTAATATGTAGGAATGTAAATCAGTCAAGGTTCATATTCATGTTGGTCTAAATTTATTTGCGGATCAGTGTCCCAAGACACAGGAAGAGGAGGAGAACATGTCTCGTGTTCCATATGCGAGTACAGTTGGTAGTTTCATGTATGCAATGGTCTATACTAGACTAGAAATTGCAAATGTAGTGGGAGTTTTAAGCAAGTATATGTCAAAACCAGGGAAGGAGCACTGGAAAAAAGTAAAAAGGGTTTTTAGATATTTGTGTGGCACTACTAGATATGGATTGCGCTACCAAGGAAGACCAGGATTGGACAGAGTTGTGGATATACATGTCTTTGTGGATGCAGACTGGGCTGGAGATCTAGATCGTAGGATATCTACAAGTGGGTATGTGTTTAACCTATTTGGAGGAGAAATAAGTTGGATGAGACAAAGATAGGTTGTAGTGGCACTTTCAACTACAAAAGTTGAATACATGGAAGCCACTCCTGCATGTAGGGAAGAAGTATGGTTACAAATATTGTGTTCAGGTATTGGGTCGGTATAGTGTTGACGGGCAAAATTGATCGCTTGTCAACTAGAGGAGTGAATCTGGTCCGAGGTTGTCTAATTAACCCAAGCCATTTGGATTAATTCACTCTGACAGGTTTTGCGGCTCTGTTGGCCGATCTAAGTCCTAAAGAAGGCAAACAATAACTAAAGGAAAAACAATAACCTAATAAATAACAATCACTAAAATATATAAGTACATTTAAATATATATATGTACAATTTATTTAACTTAAATTATAATCAATACTTTATATACAATCTGTACAAAACAAGAGTTTTAATCTAATCTCGTAAAAATCAAATGTAGATTGATTACTTTAGCAATAATAATAAAGAAAATGAAAATACTACCTATTGTTTTTTTTGGTTTGTTTTCTTAGATGTATGCACTCATGAAATCAAACATTAAACTGCCTAATTGAACAGAAAATAACAGATAGTAGAAAATGTTCTATATGTGGAAAAGCTTCTATATTCAGAAAACTAATGAAATCAAATAACATGCTAACCTATTATTGCATCCAATGTCTGTTCGATATTGAATATCCAACCACCTTTATCTGAGAAGTGAACCTGCAACAGATCTTGAGATTGCTCTGAATAAATGCGAAACAATAATGTTGGAGATTGAATTATAGTAACAAAACATTTAATAGATACAATTACAGTAATCATATGATTTGCAAGTTACTATGATGAGATAAATCTTCCTGTAAGAACTTGCATGCAGACATTCAACAAAAATTAGAGATGAATCTACTAATTTAAATTGGATAGATGATCACTGTGTATGTATTGTATCTAAAAAATAAAATATGGGAAGCATATAAAATAAATCATGTCAAATGGTAATAAATCACGACGACAAAAGCAATCACCATCTACTATCAAATTAACATAGACATAACCTGAATCAAAACATCATACAGAAAAGCTAAAGTTGTAATGTGCATTCTATTTCATTCAAGTCTGCGATAAAAATGCCCATACTCTTACCCCAGGCTGAGATGATCAATGTTTACAAAACGATATGTTTATATAGGTTTTAGGAAACATAATTGTTTCCTGTTGATAAGATCAAATTGGTTTCAAAAAAATAATGGGGGATGCAACCACCCTGATTTCACTAGATATTAAAACACTATCAACAGTCTAATTCTATTTACTCAAAATACAAAATTGATATGGCTAGGAGATCTCAAAAAGTGTCTTATATCATTTTTGAAATCATGGGCTCCTTAATTATCCCGAAAACAAAACAAAATAAGAAGATCTCAGATATGTTTTCAATCTTCAAATCAAACAATTTGAATTTTCTTAACTGGCTATAGAAACTTGCGATTCTGTAGCTAGTTATAATAGCAAATGCAATCATATTTTATTAAATAAACAAAACAGACTAATCTTAATAAGAAAAATAGTTTATTCAATCAAATTGAATATCCTAACTTAAGAATGACACAATCATGCTATTAAATTAAAAATATTATGCGTCAAATCATGAAATCAAAACATATCAAGAAATTTTGGAATTAATGATAGTTGTTGCTGCCTCTACGTTTTTGAAAATCACACGACTTGTAGATTTCAAATGCTTCTCCTTCCCCTGGATAATGGATTCAAGTCTGTTGTTTTCATTTGTCAACATATCAACTTGGTCTCTTAAAGACTTGAGTCATGACTGTAGCAGTGGAACATCGGTATAGTATATGTCGATCCATGATCGACACACATCACATTGTGACTGTAAAGAGTTTGCACTAGAAAAAACAACATTAAAGGTCAGAGAATCCTCCATGCGAATGGTATATTTATCATAAAGATGGATACTAGGGAATTCTGGGTTATCTTTCAAATAAGGAGGAAGATTATTAACATAGTCATAGGGTTCGTCAGGGTATAGCCCGAATGACACAGGGTCCTCTTCAACAAGGAATTTGTCAATTTCTAAGTCTGATCCTTCACTCACTTCAATCATACTGATTCTGTTTGCATGGGGGTTTGTTTTATTTCGAAGAATTCAAGAAACTAACCGACCAACTCTTTTGTTTTTGAAATTGACATCAACACTACCTTTTAACTTCTTTCATGTAGGTTTCTTAACAATTTTAGTGCAATCCTTTGGATGTGCAACTGATCGACTGTCCTGTTGAATGACATTAGGGTAGGTCGAGGGTTTGTTATTAGGGGAAAAGCCACAGGCCTGGAGAGGTGGAGGAGATGTTGTTGAGTTCACAAGGGTTTCCTCAATGCATGGCTTATCCACTTCTCCCAACTCAAGGTTACCAAAATCTATGGCATCTCTCATGTTCATATCGACAGTGGCTAAGACTTACCCCTATCATCTCGTAGATGTAGATCCGTTTTTCATTAGTGAATTTTTTAAAGTTTCAAATCCTGTGACAGCCACAGCAGAATTTTCTTTTGGTTCTTTTGGTCCACAGAGTTGTGGGCAAACTCGTTCCAATCCCTTTGAAGGGCCATCGATGCATGGATCTACTAGTATTCAGGTTGTATCCTCTTTCAACAATGTAGCCAATAGAGAAGTTGTTCCCCATTCCTCTGCTTTTATGGCTAAGGAAGCTCTAGTAATTATCATTCCTATGGGACAAGATGCATATAAACATAAAGATGCAGATTATTTTAGATATGTGGGTTTTTTTAACTGATTTAATGGATTTTGGCCATTATTAGCAGATCTCGATGACCAGAATTCTTCCTATTAGAAAAAAAAAACATGGAAAACTAGGTTTTCATACATCCCTTTGCAAAGTGTTTCTTCATTGTTGAGTTTGACATTGAGGAATACAAGGATCTAATACTAAATTAAGGTCCATGGTTTTAGGGAAAATCTAGTTTGTGAATGAAACCCTAGACTCATTTTTTCAATCCTTTGACTGATATTATTTCCTCAGTACCAGTTTGAGTGAGACTCCCAAATTTTCTCTTTCATTTTTGGGGTTTACTGTTGGTTTGTTATATACTTTGCAGTGAAAGTCTAGTCGAGGTGGATCGATTGATAGTCAAATTCAAAGTTTGAGGTGTTTCTTCCAGGTAAATTCGAAGTCGAAGATATCGACAGCAAGTCAAAGATTGAGGTGGTTCGACCGGGTAAAGTCGAAGTCAAAGATATTGAAAGCAAGTCGAAGAGGTCAACCAGCAAGAGGTCGAAAGGTGGGGGCATTGAAATTGAATGAAGTCTGAATGAAGGTGGACTGGTAGTTTGATCCAGGTGGATATTGGTGGACACCCACCTTTTCCAAATGGCTCAAAATAGTTTTCTGGCAATTTTGGCAATTTACTATTTTTAGCAGGTTTTAACTTCTGGGGCCATTTTGAGGGCCCAAATGAAGGTTTTTCGAGATAAATGTTCTCAATTATAGACAAAGGCATGATTTAGCACCCAAAATGAATTTCCTCGATCATACCTTTCCAACGAGCTATCACATGCCTAAAACGGAGATCATATGCAAAAGTTACAACCCCGGGAAGTTGATGTACTCACTTACCCAAATGGGGCCCACATGACTTTTGGCACTTCATCTCCCAGGGTTAGGTTTTTGGATGTCTAGGGTTTTTGGCATTCTTTCTTATTGTAAAAATTCCTTCAGAGCCTCATTGTAACCATCTTCTTGCGAATGCGAGTAGTTGTCACATCTCTTCTCAGAGATAAGCTTCCACCATTCTAGCGAGTCTTTCACTCTGTATTTTTACAGTCTTTGTACATTTCTTTCATTAATAGAAATTGTGTATTATTGTATCTTTGTGTTTATGGTTTCATCTATGATATATTTATGTTATATTATTGAATATCTGTGATATCTCTGTGCATTTATTTACTATATCTCCGATCTCATTTCGTGTCGAAAATAATCCGAATCAGTGGTATCAGAGAAGGATGCTCTTAATTATTTTTTCAGTGCATGTCTCCGACGAGGTCTGAGTATAGAAAGTTGGGTCTCGAGCTTGTCTCTCTTGAATACAATCGCTCTCGCACACCCAAGAAACCCTCAATGGTGGAAGAAAAGAAAAATGACGGAGTAGACGATCCTATCAATCTGTTGCTTGAGCAAGATCTCACATGACAGAGGGATGAAATGATGGAGAATTTTTCCCACATCCTTCAACGTTTGTCGATGGCATCAGGTGCATCTTCATCAAGTGGCCACTTTGGAGGCACCTCGCCTTTCAAGGTACAATTTAATTTTGATATTCCTGTATTTGAAGGACGGATAGATGCAGAAGCCCTAGAAAAATGGTTAACTCTGCTAGAAGGTTATTTCTCTGTTCACAATTTTTCTGACAAAGAAAAGATCACCTTCGCACTCCTTAAATCTCTCCCTCGTGTCAAACATTGGTGGAAAACTTACTGGGAGAAAATTTCAACAGAGGAGTCTAGAATATATGGGGTTGATCCCACTTGGGATTTTTTTGTGCATGCGGTAAAAGAGCAGTATTTCCCTGTTGGCAACTATGAGGACCAGTACATGAGATGGACCACAGTGTGGCAAGAGAGGGGCCAAGCAGTTCCGGAGTTCACCAATACCTTCTATACCTTGCGCACCAAGCTGCGTATCAAAGACTCCGAATGACATTTGGTTCTGAAATACCGTGGGGCTCTACACAGATACATCCAAACTGAAATGGATTTTCTGGACATCTCATCACCCAGTGCTTCTTATCGATATGTTGTTAAAATTGAGCAGAAATTTAAGCACTAGAACAAATGGGAATTCAGGTTTGCAAATCCACAACAACCAAAGCATGACAAAGACGGTCCTAACAAACAGTCTCCTGAAAACCAGTCCAATACATAGGAAAAGAAGGGGCACAAGAAGACAAAGAAGGACACCGAAAAATGGTGTGATTTCCATAAAATCCCCTGGCACAACACTGATGAATGTTGCTCAAAAAAGACATTGGTGGTCGAGATCAAAGACAAGGAGCCGAACCCTGATTCAGAATCCAATTCTGAAAATACTGGTAAAGGACAGATCATTGACGCAGATCCCACTGCTATCGTCACGACCACGACAATTCAACCAGAAGAACCAACAGATCCTGAAGAGGGGGAGCACCTTTTTCATTCATAGATGTGGGTGAAGGGGACCCCACTGCATTTTATTGTTGATAGCGGAAGCCAGAAAAACCTCATCTCAGTAGAGGTCGTCAAGCAGTTGGGATTATCGACAACACCACACCTGCAACCATACAACATCGGGTGGCTTCGGCAGGGACGAGATCTCCATGTCAACCAACAATTTTGATTGGCATACAACATCCAACCCTTCAAGGATGAGGTATTGTGTGATGTTGCCCCACTAGATGTCTGTGATGTTCTCTTGTGCCAACCATATATGTGGAGACACCATGTTGTTTATGAGTCTCGACCTCGTAGTGTCATTGTTACTTTGGGGGGGTCATCTCTACAAAATACCAGAGGTAGTTCCGACTACTGTTCCACCTAAAAAGTGCCGCAAGTTAGTATCTCATACTGCAAAATTCAGCTTCTTCACAATTTGTTCAAAAGGAGAACAAAAAGACACTGCAACCACTACAACCTTGCCCCAAGCACCTTCTATTCAACAAAAGCAGGTCGACAAGGCTGCAACAAAGTGAAAATATTCCTTCTGCACATCATCCTCTCATGTAGCTTGACTTGTTGAATAGCCTCAACCTCAACAGGTTCGTGACAGTTTTCCACAAACTGAGTAGTGCAATGTCTCCAACATTATAAGCAGCTCACCAAGATGCAGATTCAACAAACGCTTTTCCCACTCCCCCAGGAACTCAACACAATGGAGACCATTACTTCCTAAGGAGGGAGGATTGATCCAGGTGGATATCGGTGGCCACCCACCTTTTCCAAATGGCTCAAAACAGTTTTCTGGCAATTTTGGCAATTTACTATTTTTAGCAGGTTTTAACTTCCAGGGCCATTTTGAGGGCCCAAATGAAGGTTTTTTGAGATCAAGGTTCTCAATGATATATGAAGACATGATTGAGCCCCCAAAATGAATCTCCTCTATGATACCTTTCCAACGAGCTATCACAGGCCTAAAACGGAGATCGTATGCAAAAGTTACCCCAGGAAGTTGATGTACTCACTTACCCAAACGGGGCCCACATGAATTTTGGCACTTCATCTCCCAGGGTTAGGTTTTTGGATGTCTAGGGTTTTTGACATTCCTGCTTATTGTAAAAAGGCTTTCAGAGCCTCATTGTAACCATCTTCTTGCGAATGCGAGTAGCCCTCACATCTCTTCTTAGAGATAAGTTGCCACCATTCTAGCGAGTCTTTCACTCTATATTTTTACAGTCTCTGTACATTTCTTTCATTAATAGAAATCGTGTATTGTTCTATCTCTTTGTTTATGGTTGCATATCTGATATATTTCTATTATATTATTGAATATATGTGATATCTCTGTGCATTTCTTTACTATATCTCCGATCTCATTCTGTGCCAAAAATAATCTGGATCATAGTTGATTGGTAATCCGACTTGGTAGTCGACTATAACATAATCTTGAGTTTCATTGGATTTGTATCCAATGATCTGCATGGATTTGTAATTGTTTTTCCATGCCTTTTCTTAAGGTTTTTCCTACTTTAAAACATATAAAGAAGGTGTTTTGCAATACTGAAAAGGTTAATCATACAACTAATCAATAATCTGTATAGGTTGTTGGTCATGAAGATGTAAGTTGAATTGACTAGAGGGTTGTTCTTGTGTAAAGCAAGAAGGTATGATGTCAATTGTGTCTTATGTGTAGACCAAGGTTAGACACATAACCTTTTATTCTGAATGAATAAGACAACTAGAGAGAAGAACGCTCGAGGAATGTTGGTTTTATGGTTTGGGTTTCCAAGGTAAAATATCTATCTACTGTGTGTTTTCTTTGTCATTTACTTTCCTGATTAAATCTTTCTTCCTCTTTTCTGTTGGGTTTTGTGTGGAAGTGTTCCTAATTTCCTAACATTTGGTATCAGATCTTGATTTAACAATCTTGAGCATAAGCTAAACCCTAGGTTCATTAAGAGTCGTAAGTCTGGAATCTTTACAGATTGTGCTTAAAGAATGGCAAGTAGCTGAAGAAAAGAGATCGAAAAATTCAATGGTCGTAATTTTGAGCTTTGGAAGCTTAAAATTGAATATCTTCTTGTAGATCGAGAACAATGGGAAAAATTTTGTCAAGGTACCATTCCAACCGATATGTCGACAAAAGAATGGAAGAAACTAGAGAGAAGGGCCAGAAGTAAGATTCGAAGTTTTCTTGCAAATCCGATACTGTTGAATGTTTGAGGTGAATATTCATCCAAGAAAGTGTGGGACAAGTTGGGGAAATTGTACCAATCGAAATCCCTGGTAAATAAGTTATTTCTCAAAAATAATTTGTATCTTATGAGAATGACTGAGGGAATTTCAGTCACTGAGAATTTAAATGTGTTTAATACAATTACAAGCCAATTATCTTCTGTGGATACTGAATCATTAAGGAGTAGAAATGTATTATCCTATTGTTCTTTTCTAAACTCCTGGGATAAATTAGTCATGGATATAGGGATTAATTCAACCACATTGGCACTAGAATACGTGATTGATCTCTACTGTCAGAAGAAATTAGAAGGAATAACATGGAAGGATCGACCAAAGATGCATTAGTGGTGGCAGTTGACTAAGAGAAAGATGAATCCAGATAAGGGAGGTGATGTGTACCTGGCGTCGACTAGTACACAGACGGATCAAGATGTTTGGTTGATCGACTCAGGAGCATTCTATAATATGAAACCACATAGAGAATGGTTATGTGAATATGAATGCCATGAAGGAGTAAATGTATTCTTGGGGGATGAATTGACAACCAAAAGTGTCGAACGAGGAAGAGTAGTACCCTTCCATGTGTGCTGCAAATTACAAGTTTGGAAAGAAACATGATATATGTCAGTAAGATAAGTGATGCAGGGGTCCACACTCTATTTCAAAAGGATATGTGCAATATTGTCATAGGTGCGACGATATTAATGAAAGGAATTCGGATTGGAACCGTATATAAGTTATTAGGGAATGTCAACTTGACTAGATGGAATAGCATCGATGTTCTTGAATTCAACTTGAATTGACTTGAATCAGCATAATTTGACTCAACCTGACTCGAGAAGTCATCCTAAAGTCGACCCGACCATGCTATGTCACAAGAGGATGGGACACATTGGAGAAAAAGGACTTTAAGCTATGCATAACAAAGGTATGGTCTACTACTTTCCAGAATGTAATTTAGAAGTGGATCCCTGATTCAGTGCCTTCACTTTGTGGATCCCTTTATTATGTCTCCTTCATGCATGATTTTTCCAAGAAGACATGGATATATTTCCTGAGGAAGAAAACAAAGGTTTTCGACAAATTCAAATAGTTTAAATCTCTTGTAGAAAACCAGATAGATAAGGTGATTAAGGTGGTGATAACTGACAAAGGTGGTGAATTATGTGGAAAGAAATTTGATCAATTTTGCAAGCAATGTGGCATAGAACATAAAAATACCACACCATATTGATGGACAAGGAAAGGAGCATGCATAATAGTGTTAGTCTTGCACAAGAATTATGGGTAGAGGTAGTCGACACTGCAAAATATCTGGTGAATATATCTCCTTCGTCGGCACTAGTCGACACAACTCCACATGAGTTATGGTATAGTAATAATCCTTTGGTTTCACATCTCAAGTATTTGGCTGTGATGCATTTGTGCATGTTCCCAAGGAAAAGAGGAGCAAGATGGAAAAGAAAGAAGTCAAGTGTATTTTCGTTGGATACAAAGAAGGAATGAAAGGATATAAGCTCTGGGATCTTGCATCAAGTATAACAGTGTATAGTCAGGATGTGGTCTTCATAGATGTCAGAAGGAAGTTTGATCTTGAAGAGATGGTTCAAATATAGAATAATACATAGAAGTTGTCATTTGAACTGCAGAACAAAGAAGTTGATTCAAATTATTCGACTGAATTAGATGAAGAAGTGGAACAACCGACTTCGGTAGTAAGGAATTTGGAACGAGTAAGAAAATGAGTTGAAAGGTCAGAGGAGCCAAACTTCCATTCTACATTTGTGTTAACTGCCACCGATGAGGAGCCCAAGTTGGTCGGGGAGGCAATCGACTCAGCAAAGGGAAAACTCTGGAAGGATGCCATGGTCAAAGAGTTAGAATCCTTTCACAAGAATGAGACGTGGGACTTAGTCGAATTACCTAGTGTAAGAAATCTTGTTGCTAGAAAATGGGTATTCAAGTAGAATATGAACACCGCAGGTCAAGTCGAGAAATTCAAATCTCGACTAGTAGCGAAAGGATATTCCCAAGTCGAAGGAGTCGAACTCGGTGAGATTTTTTCCCCTATTGAAAATTAACTTCCATTAGAGTACTAATATCTATGGTTGCGGCATTCGATTTGGAATTAAAACAGATGGATGTGAAGACAATGTTCCTACAAGGGAACCTGGAAAAATAAATCTACATGAAACAACCTGAAGGATTTGTAGTAAATGGTAAGAAATACTTGGTGTGAAAAATGAAAATATGCCTTTATGGTCTAAGGAAATCACCAAGGATGTGGTGCCAAAATTTCGACACATACATCCTTAGTTTTGGATTTGTGAGAAGCAAAGTTGATCACTGCATATATCCCAAAGAAGAAGGTGGGTGTTTCATATATGTATCATTGTATGTTAATGACATGTTGCTAGTTAAAAAAAAAATGAACGCAATAAAGGAGGTGAAGAAGCAGTTATCCTCCAAGTTTGACATGAAGGATCTTGGTGCAGTGAACTTCAATCTCGGAATGGAGATCAAGAGAGATTGAGCAGCTAGAATTATCTGGTTGAACTAGAAAAAGTAAATTGAAACAATTTTGAAACTTTTCAACATGCAGGATTACAAATCTGTGAAGGCTCCAATTCATGTGGGAGCAAGGATAATTGTTGAATAGTGTCCAAAGACAAAGGAGAAAATAGAGGACATGGCACGTGTTCCTTATGCAAGTGTTGTTGGTAGTCTAATGTATGTGATGGTATGCACTCAATAAGAGATTGTCCATTCAATGGAAGTGTTGAGTAGATACATGTCGACACCTGGGAAGGAGCATTGGACAACTTTCAAAAGAGTATTCATGTATTTGTGTGGCAAAAAATACTAGGCTATCTGCTACCAAGGAAACCTTGGAGGTGATAGTGTATTAAATGTGCATCTATTTGTCGACGTCGAATGGGCTGGAGATTTGGATCGACGAAGGTCAACCAGTAGATATGTGTTCAATATGTTCGATGGAGCAAATAGCTAGATGAGTAAGAGACAAGCAGACATAGCCTTTTCAACAACATAAGATGAATACATGGAAGCCATGCATGGAAGTAAAGAAGCAGTATGGCTACAATGATTGTGTTCAGGATTCAGATTTGATCAGAGAGATATGAAGATAAGTTGTGATAGTCAAATCACAATATTTATGGCAAATAAACCAACTTATCATTCTAAAACTAAGCATATTGATGTACAATACCATTTTTTGAGAGACATAGTGGAAAGAAACAAGGTGTTGCTAGAGAAAGTAGACACGTTGGAAAACATAGTGGACTCTTTGACCAATTTTGTGAGTGTTTTGAAGTTCTCTTGGTGAAGAGAAGCAATGGGCATTGTTTCCCTAGGTTTGTGAACGAGAGTTCAGGAATCTCTCAATTTCATCAAATAAAACAACAAGTGGGAGAATATTAGGTTGTTATATTCTTTGTAATGAAGGTCTATTCAAGGTGGATCAACTGATAGTCAAAGTTGAAGGAATCGACAATAAGTTGAAGGTCAAGGTGGTTCGATCGGGAAAGGTCGAAGTCGAAATTCAAGGTGTTTCGACCATTTGAAGTCGAATTCAAAGATATCAATAGCAAGGAAAACAACTCAACTAGCAAGAGGTCAAAAGTCAGGCATGTGGAAACTGACTGAAGAATGTGTGGTTTAATACCAAAAAGGTTAATCATACAACTAATCGATAATTGTTATAGGTTGTTGGTGATGCAGATGTAAGCCAAATTGGCTACATGGTTGTTCTTGTGTAAATCAAGAAGGTATGATGTCGATTGTGTCTCAGTCCTATACCAAGTTTATACATGCAACCTTTTATTATGAATGAATAAGACAACAAGAGATCAAAATGCTCAAGGAATGTTGGTTTTCCCATTTGGGTTTCCAGGGTAAAATGTTTGTGTATTGTGTGTTAGCTTTTTCATTTACTTTCTTGCTTGAATATTTCTTCCTCTCTTCTGCTAG
The DNA here is from genome assembly GCA_009831015.1 of Picea engelmannii. NCBI lineage: Eukaryota > Viridiplantae > Streptophyta > Pinopsida > Pinales > Pinaceae > Picea > Picea engelmannii. Next base: position 42,614 of record ML783310.1, on the reverse strand, counting down.
GTTTAGTGTGGAAGTGTTCCTCATTTACTAACATTTACCCCCTATTGAGGCAATAGGTTGAAATCTAGGAAAGCTCCATTTTGAAAGCCATGAAACTGAGAGGCAAGCATATCAACATATTCTCGAATTTGCATGGAAATGGACTTCAATAAAGGGTTTCCAAAAAAAATTATTTTGATAGGAAAAAATATTCATAATCAATAAAGTACCCCGACGATAAACATTCAATTTAAATAAATTATTTACGTGTTGCCATTTTGTGAAAATTAAAAGTCAGATTTGAATATCTCTGGGCTACTAAAAACTTATATGCCATCCTTTGTTGAACACATATCCTATCACCTGTAAAATTTGAAGCATCAGGGGTGGGTTATCGTGTCTTCCATATTTCCTATCTCTTAGATATGAATTTAGGTACTTGATTTGAAATTCTTACCTCTTAATTGAGCATTAGATGTGTTATTTGTAGATGACATAGTTGCATATGTTACTATTGAAATTATATATATATATATATATATATATATATATATATATATATATATATATATATATATATATATATATACATCATTTGAAATTTCTTATTACTCGGGATACTTTATTTTGAATCATTTAGTAATCCTTTAATTCACTTGAAGAGAAGAAGTCTTTGAATTTGTTGGTCCTGCTAGCACAAATTTTTTTTGAAAACATGAGAAAGATTGGCTAAGAAAATGAAATTGGTAAACGAAAATAAATCCTCCATGGAAATAGTGGATAAGGACTTTAGGCTTCCCAATATACAAACACTTTGCATAAAACTAGTATTGGCAATCCACATTTGTATGGTGAGTTATTCCTATTAATTAAACACAGGAAATGATTTCCCAACACCTTAAAATAAAATAAAATAAAATAGGAAGAGATTGGTGGGGTACATAATCTATGAAATTCCTACATCCACAATGTTGCTACAATATCAAGAGTAATATCATGTGTAAAAATCACCAAACGACTAATAGATCACATTGATGTGGACAAAATAAAAATATACAATGAACAATAAAAGTGCATAGGCTCCTTCACGCCTATTAATTTGAAAGTATATTACAACTTCCCAAAAGTTGAATTATACTTCACAACTGAACCACACACTGTAACCCCCAAAAAATTCGTTTAATGCCTCGAAATGGCTCCGGAAGGTTTTGGACCCAAATTTTCGAAACTAGGACCTACCACTAAAATGGCCCTACAAGTCGATCCTTTCAATTTTTTTACCTAGAAAGTACCAATATAGATGAAAAATTATAAGATGATACAATCTGGATCATACCTTCCCATTTAGGGAGGCTTTTGGTGCCCCAAATAATTACTAAATGAGGTGAGGAAATTTTTCCTCTACCTTCTCCTTAGAGTACCATTTTTCTTTCCCTAGAAGTTATCCTTTCAACCCAATCTGCCAAAGGTCGTGTTGTCCTTGTATTGTAGTTTTGGAACTCATCTACAAAACTATGTCTTATGCCAATTCTTTCGAAGAATATAGTGTTAAGCCCTCTATGGTAGTTAGGACCTGCTCCCCCTCATCCAACATGGAAGGATCATAGATTTTAAAATGTAATGTCAAGTATAAAACAGGAAGTACCAACCAAGTTTTTTATTGCCTTAGCCGACCTCCAGTCACGACACTCACCATGGTGCTAGACTCTTGCAGCCATGAGACCTCCATATGACCCCAACTCTATGAGACAAACCCTGACTTCTCCACCACCTACCAAATGTTGGGAGAAAACTCAATGGTCACTAAATCCCATCATCAGGACGTGTTGTTGTGCCATCTGGGCCATCTCTGTGTTCCATCAAGCGAGCATGCAAAGTTGGTTTGGGAAGCTCACTACAATTGGGTGGAAGGACACTTTAGCATCGAAAAGACAGTGGCAGTGTTGCAGAAACATTTCTACTGGCCGAAACTTCGACAAGATGTCGACAAGTATATGAGGTCCTCCACCGCCTGCGCTATTGCCAAACCAAAGAAAATCACTGTAGAGGCCATTTCCAAGATCTTATTTGAACGTGTTTGGGTGCACCTTGGGATCCCACAAACCATTGTCTCACATTAGGACAGTCAGTTCCTCGGCACATTCTGGTCGAGCCTCTGGTCACTGCTGGATACCAAGCTCACCAAATCCACTGCCTTTCACCCCCAGACAGAGGGCCAAAATGAGGTCATCAATCGAATGATCATACATATCCTTCACATGTACAATTACAAGCACCCCCACACATGGGATGAGAGTATTCCCTATGTCCAGCATAGCTACAACCGAGCCTTGCAAAGCTCAACTGGCCACAACCCCTTTCAGGTGGGGTTGGGATTCCAACCATTGGGCCCCATGGATCTTTCACTACCCTTGGAGACCACCTCAGCCGACTCATATCCTACTCCACCAAAAGATAATAAAGCCACCTGGTTCATTGAGCGGATCCATCACGTCTGCCAACAGGTTCAGGATATTTTATAGAAGTCGAATGCCAAGTACAAGCAACGTCGTGATCAACCCTGGGTGCCACATAAGTTTCAAGTGGGTGACAAAGTTTGGTTGCACTTGCAGAAAGAACGCCTTACAGGGCCCCATCGGAATCTTTTCCCACTCCGGTATGGGCCATACACCATCACCAAGGATGTGGGTGACAATGATTTTGCACTCAACATTCCCCCTTTTCTTGGCATGCACCCAGACTTCAACGTGGCTCTCCTTCAACCATATTTCCCACCATTATTGGACACCCTACAGATAGCAGAGAAGTTGACACCAACAGAGCTCAACCCTGACTGCATGAAACATGCATCCAGTGATCAGAGTGTTGACACACAAATCAGGGGCACTCGACAACAAAGGATCCATCTTTATCGAGTTGTCAAAGCAGGGAAGCTCCTACAGCAAGGAAAGTGGCTCACCCGGGGCCAAATTCAACAGAAATTTACTCATTTGATGGGGGAACTCAACGCAAAGGAAACCATTACTTCCTAAGTGGGGAGGATTGATCCATATGGATTTCGGTGGCCTCCCACCTATTCCAATTGGTTAATTTTGGAAGTTTTCCAGTTTAGCAGTTTTTTTTCCTAGTCTTCAAGTCCCTGACTGGCGGGGTCGTTTTGAGGCCCTAAATAGTGTTTTTAACGCTCGCCACGATCAAAATATTTTTTTTCATCCAAACATACAAAATAAATTAAGTTTGTATGCATGTCTTTTTTGGATAGATGATATTTTTATATAATAATAAAAATTTGTATCTAAATCAATAATGAAATTTTATTTTTATATAATAATAAAAATTTATATTATTTTGCCATATAAACATCATGCAATACATTATTATATTATACAACACTTCTCCTCCAATAAAACATAAAATTTTATTAAGGATATGTGCAAATTTTAAATAAATTGTAAATTGCAAACATTCAAAATAAATAACATGTGATTATCACGCTAGATAATAACATTTTATTTTTACTTAATAATAAAAAAATTATAAATTATATTTTTTCCATGTAATGTAAAATAAATAAAAAAAATTCACTTGTCTTGATAGGCTAATTATAACATTTTTAATTATGTCCTTTTTTACATATCTTTATAGCCTAATTATAACATTTTTAATTATGTCCTTATACATTAATTATGATATTTTATTTTTATAAAACAAATTAATACACATATCTTAAGTTAACTATAACATTTTATATTTATATAATAATAAAAAGTTATATTATTTTTTCATGAAAAATAAATTAAGTTAAGAACTTGTAAGTCCCCATCCCCTCTACTAATTATATCCTTGTATGCTAATTATGTTAAAACTCATTCATAATTTAATGCTCGGCTTTTGTTTTTGGTTAATTAATCAAAGGACTTTTTTGGTTAATTAATCAAAGACTTTTTTGGGCAATTAATCAAAGGACTTTCTTTTGTTTTGTTATTTTTCCTTTGTATGGGGAAAATTAGTTCCGTATACTCTATTTGAAGCTTATTGTGCTCATTGTGTAGTTGTGTACAACAGAACAATCCTTTGTTTGAAGCTTATTGTGGGTGAAATTTGGAGCAGAGAAGGAAAGAGTTGGAGGGATTTCATAGCAGTTATTGCATCACTTCTAATCCTATTTCCAGAGTTATGACCTACTTCATTCAACACAATACATAATGAACCCACGGTCTATCAACTTTGTTTCTGGAACTCATTTCTGCAGTTACAGGAACTTGGCATGTGAACACTTAATTTTTTTTAAGTTGAAACTTTGACATGTGCCTAATATTATTAAAATTTAGAAACTTAATTCTAAAAATTTAGAGTCTCAGCTCTGAGTATTTTGGAGGTGTGGTTCCAAATATGGGAAGCTAGAACGGTGACTTCTACCTTCTTGCCAAGATCTAATTCTCTGAGGCCACAAATTTAAACGAACTTCATAAATATAATGATTAGACAGTGGTTGAATTACTTCCTCTATTTTAAATTAGTCCTTGAATTCTTTCCTCTATTTTAGAGATTAAACGTTATCCTTCTACATGTAATTATTATCCAAAGGTCCAAGTTATGCTTCTGCATGTAATTCTTATCCTCAATGGTACTAGCATATGTTACAAGAGATAATAAATTTTAAAAAATTGTCATAGGTGTTGGGATGGGAGATTGGTAATCCGACTTGGTAGTTGACTATAACAGAATCCTGAGTTTCATGGGATTTGTATCCAATGATCTGCGTGGATTTGTAATCATTTTTCAGTGCCTTTTCTTAAGTTTTTTCCTACTTTAAAACATATAAAGAAGGTGTTTTGTAATACTGAAAAGGTTAATCGTACAACTAATCAATAATCTGTATAGGTTGTTGGTCATGAAGATATAAGTTGAATTGGCTAGAGGGTTGTTCTTGTGTAAAGCAAGAAGGTATGATGTCAATTGTGTCTTAGGTGTAGACCAAGGTTAGACACGTAACCTTTTATTCTGAATGAATAAGACAACAAGAGAGAAGAACGCTCGAGGAATGTTGGTTTTACGGTTTGGGTTTCCAGGGTAAAATATCTATGTACTGTGTGTTTTCTTTGTCATTTACTTTCCTGATTAAATCTTTCTTCCTCTCTTCTGTTGGGTTTAGTGTGGAAGTGTTCCTAATTTCCTAATATTTGGTATTAGAGCTTGATTTAACAATCTTGAGCATAAGCTAAACCCTAGGTTCATTAAGAGTCGTAAGTCTGAAATATTTACAGATTGCGCTTAAAGAATGACAAGTAGCTGAAGAAAAGAGATCGAAAAATTCAATGGTCATAATTTTGAGCTTTGGAAGCTTAAAATTGAATATCTTCTTGTATATCGAGAACAATGGGAAACATTTTGTCCAGGTACCATTCCGACCGATATGTCAACAAAATAATGGAAGAAACTAGAGAGAAGGGCAAGAAGTAAGATTCAAAGTTTTCTTGCAAATTCGATACTGTTGAATGTCTGAGGTGAAGATTCGTCCAAGAAAGTGTGGGACAAGTTGGGGAAAATGTACCAATCGAAATCCCTGGTAAATAAGTTGTTCCTCAAAAATAAATTGTATCTTATGAGGATGACTGAGGGAACTTCGATCATTGAGAATTTAAATGTGTTTAATACCATTACAAGCCAGTTATCTTCTATGGATACTGAATCACTAAGGAGTAGAAATGTATTATCCTATTGTTCTTTTCTAAACTCCTGTGATAGCTTAGTCATAGATATAGGGATTAATTCAACCACATTGGCACTAGAATACGTGATTGATCTCTACTTTCAAAAGAAATTAGAAGGAATAACATGGAAGGATCGACCAAAGATGCATTAGTGGTGGCAGTCGACTAAGAGAAAGATGACTCCAGATAAGGGAGGTGATGTGTACCTGACGTCGACCAGTACACGGTCGAATCAAGATGTTTGGTTGATCGACTCAGGAGCATTCTATCATATGAAACCACATAGAGAATGGTTATGTGAATATGAACGACATGAAGGAGTAAATGTATTCCTGGGGGATGAATTGACAACCAAAATTGTTGGACGAGGAAGAGTTCGAATGATATTGCAGGATGGGAGGAGTATTACCCTTCCATGTGTGTTGCATATTATAGGTTTGGAAAGAAACGTGATATATGTCAATAAGATGAGTGATGCAGGGATGCAAACTCTATTTCAGAAGGATATGTGCAATATTTTCATAGGTGTGATGGTATTAATGAAAGGAATTCGGATTGGAACCATATACAAGTTATTAGGGAATGCCGACTTGACTGGATGCAATAGCATCGATGTTCTTGAAATCAACTCGAATTGACTTGAATCAAGATAATTTGATTACTCTCCAACTGTACTCTGCAACAAATGCTTGAGACTTTCATTTATCAACTCTTTTTGCTCGTCAGTTTGGGAATGATAAGCACAGCTATATTGAAGCTTCCTGTCAGGTTTTTTCCATGAAAATCCTTCAAAAATGACTGAAGAGTTCACTATTCCCAGTTTTCCCATCACTAGTAATAGTTTTGGTCTCTGTCACATAACTCTTATATGTAGTTCTAGAGCTTGAGTGAGTCCCACCTCCTTCAATAAATAAAAACTCTTCTCATAGATCTGAAGTAGGTTGTAGCATATTTAAGAATATTCAATGTTGATTTCATAGACTAACATGCAAATATGAAGTTTACTTACGGTTTCCATGCATTTAAATGTAATGGCAGAAATACTAATAATTTTTTAGCATCAGCAAGTATATATTGTAGATTCGAAGCATTTTGAAAGTTCTAATAGAGAAACTTTGGCTTTAAATCACTTGGGAATCTACCATGAGAGTGGAAAACACCAGACAAAAGTGGGAGGGATTTTTTGAGGTGACATTGTTACTTTACTTATATGTTTCATCCAATCACATCCAATCACTAGTTTGGAGTGATAGCAAACCATGGGACGTTACAAGTAGATGGCACAAGGGAATAAAATTTAAATAGCCTTGCTAAAGAGGACATGGAAGCACGGAGGTCCAACAATCATTGGGATGTTAGTGTTATATGAAGTTGTGTTGCACATTCAAGATGCAAATAGTTTGAGTGATGCCTGGGTTATATTGAATTCATTGTACAACACCTTCAATAGTTTCAAATTTGAAAAAATGTACAAGAACAACACCTACACCATTGTCCTCGGTTTTATATCTAACCACCCTTTCTTCCTTTATTGATCAAATTGATGTTGAAAAATTCCCCACAACACCATGAGATGAAATATCTTTACTTCTCCATGAATTTTTTGTGAACTAGCATAACACGATCACTTGCTAGGTAATCATAAATGTGACACCTAGTGCACCAAAAGGGGATACCCACATAGTCAACAAACTAACTATGTTGTCTTCCTTGAACCTATATTTCAATATATTTAACCACACCCTTCTTTAAGTCTACCTCAACCAATGCATGGGATATAAAATGAGAATATGTCCTCAGAAATCTTTCATCTGCTTCATTGAAGGACCAAATATTGTTTCCTCCAACCTATACCTCCAATGAAAAGAATTCCAAAGGGATCTCAGGCATTTTATCCTAAACAGTTTATACCAATGACCTTTATGTTCGAGGATAGAAGCAAGAGAGCCATCTATTTATAGTTAAGGGCATATATCCCCACAACCAACTATCTCCCAATATATTTAGAGCATCCTCTTAAGAATTAAAAATAAAGGCAAGTGAGCCCTTAACTAATAGATGATATTCAAGTATGTACCCTATCTAAGGCTTCCACTCCATTTATAGCTAGTGTCACAGAGTCTTCTTAGATTTATTCCTCCCAAAAAATATATATATTAGAGCTTGATTCATGAACTCCACGAACCTATTAATTTTAATTTCTTTTTCAAACACTAGTTTTACCCTATTTTCCACGTTTTAACACATTTCCTTCCTTGTTTTCATAACTTTAACTTTTTCACCTAATCCTCCTTCACATCGTCAACCACTTGATCTTTGCTAGGAATTTTAGAGGTGAAACTACCAAAATTACCAATAAATTCTAATTTTCTCAATCATGACATGTCTTCCTTAGGAAACACGACCATCTTGTAACAATCTAGTTGTAATGGTTTATCAATAATAGGTTGCGATTTTGTCGTAACTTTGCTCACCTCTATATTTCCTTTTGCTATCAAAGATGGATGGAATGTTACCAAGATTAAGGAGGATTTTATTCCAAAGTTACTAGGCATGTTTCACCCAAGAGGCCTTTTGAAAAATTGAATGTTCTTTCCATTTTTTTAATACATGTGTCCTCTATCTGATAACTACATGTTTTGTTCACTTATGTTATATAGATAACTTTTTGTTAGAGCTTCCAAGGTTCCCATCAAAAATATTTGCATCCCATCATGCCCTAGGAAGCTTCACTTCCCCTAGGGATCCAAACATCATCTGTCCCTTGGTGAAAATAGTTTTTCCCTCAAACACTGACCCCTTGGTGGATATAGTTCATCATTCAAAGACATTGTCACTTTAATACACCACACAATTTCCTCCTCAAATTCCATTACTTACAAAACCGTGACCTATCTATTTTAAATATTTAATATATTAAATATTAAAATAAAACTATCTGAATAATATTATAAACGTTTTTCAATGAATTGGACAAATTCTATGGCATCTCTCATGCGCATATCGACAATGGCTAGGATTTACCCCTATCATATCATAGATGTAGATATGTTCTTCATTAGTGAATTTTTTAAAGTTTCAAATCCTGTGACAGCCACAATAGAATTTTCTTTTGGTTCTTTTGGTCCACAGAGTTGTGGGAAAACTCATTGCAAGCCCTTTGAAGGGACATCAATGCATGGATCTGCTAGTATTTAGGTTGTATCCTCTTTCAACGATGTAGCCAATAGAGAATATGTTCCCCATTCCTCTGCTTTTATGGTTGAGGAAGCTCCAACAATTATCATTCCTATGGGACAAGATGCATATAAACATAAAGATGCAGATTATTTTAGATATGTGTGTTTTTTTAACTGATTTAATGGATTTTGGCCATGATTAGCAGATCTCGATGACCGGAATTCTTCCTATTAGAAAAAAAAAAAAAAAACATGGAAAACTAGGTTTTCATACATCCCTTTGCAAAGTGTTTCTTCATTGTTGAGTTTGACATTGAGGAATACAAGGATCTAATCCTAAATTAAGTTCCATGGTTTTAGGGAAAATCTAGTTTGTGAATGAAACCCTAGACTCATTTTTTCAATCCTTTGACTGATATTATTTCCTCAGTACCAGTTTGAGTGAGACTCCCAAATTTTCCCTTTCAATTTTTGGGTTTACTGTTGGTTTGTTATATACTTTGCAGTGAAAGTCTAGTCGAGGTGGATCGATTGATAGTCGAAGTCGAAGGTCGAGGTGTTTCTACCAAGTAAATTCGAAGTCGAAGATATCGACAACAAGTCGAAGATCGAGGTGGTTCGACCGGGTAAAGTCAAAGTCAAAGATATTGATAGCAAGTCGAAGAGGTCAACCAACAAGAGGTCGAAAGGTGGGGGTATCGCAATTGAATGAAGACTGAATAAAGGTAGACTCGTAGTTGATTGGTAATCCAACATGGTAGTCGACTATAAGAGAATCCTGAGTTTCATGGGATTTGTATCCAATGATCTGCATGGATTTGTAATCGTTTTTCAGTGCATTTTCTTAAGGTTTTTCCTACTCTAAAACATATAAAGAAGGTGTTTTGTAATACTGAAAAGGTTAATCGTACAACTAATCAATAATTTGTATAGGTTGTTGGTCATGAAGATGTAAGTTGAATTGACTAGAGGGTTGTTCTTGTGTAAAGAAAGAAGGTATGAGGTCAATTGTGTCTTAGGTGTAGACCAAGGTTAGACACGTAACCTTTTATTTTGAATGAATAATACAACAAGAGAGAAAAATGCTCGAGGAATGTTGGTTTTACGGTTTGGGTTTCCAAGGTAAAATATCTATGTACTATGTGTTTTCTTTGTTGTTTGCTTTCCTGATTAAGTCTTTCTTCCTCTCTTTTGTTGGGTTTAGTGTGGAAGTGTTCCTAATTTCCTAGCATTTGGTATCAGATCTTGATTTAACAATCTTGAGCATAAGCCAAACCCTAGGTTCATTAAGAGTCGTAATTCTGAAATCTTTATAGATTGTGCTTAAAGAATGGCAAGTAGATGAAGAAAAGAGATCGAAAAATTCAATGGTCATAATTTTGATCTTTGGAAGCTTAAAATTGAATATCTTCTTGTAGATCGAGAACAATGGGAAACATTTTGCCCAGGTACCATTCCGACCGATATGTCAATGAAAGAATGGCAGAAACTAGAGAGAAGGGCAAGAAGTAAGATTCAAAGTTTTCTTGCAAATTTGATACTGTTGAATGTCTGAGGTGAAGATTCATCCAAGAAAGTCTGGGACAAGTTGGGGAAATTGTACCACTCGAAATCCCTGGTAAATAAGTTGTTTCTCAAAAATAAATTGTATCTTATTAGGATGACGGAGGGAACTTTGGTCACTGAGAATTTAAATGTGTTTAATATCATTACAAGCCAGTTATCTTCTATGGATATTGAATCACTAAGGAGTAGAAATGTATTATCCTATTGTTTTTTTCTAAACTTCTGGGATAGATTAGTCATGGATATAGGGATTCATTCAACCACATTGGCACTAGAATATGTGATTGATCTCGACTGTCAGAAGAAATTAGAAGGAATAACATGGAAGGATTGACCAAATATGCATTAGTGGTGGCAGTCGACTAAGAGAAAGATGACTTCAGATAAGGGAGGCGATTTGTACCTGACGTCGACCAATACACAGTCGGATCAAGATGTTTGGTTGATCGACTCAGGAGCATTCTATCATATGAAACCACATAGAATATGGTTATGTGAATATGAACGACATGAAGAAGTAAATGTATTCATGGGGGATGAATTGACAACCAAAATTGTCAGACGAGGAAGAGTTCGAATGATATTGCAAGATGGGAGGAGTAGTACCCTTCCATGTGTGTTGCATATTATAGGTTTGGAAATAAACGTGATATATGTCAGTAAGATGAGTGATGCAGGGATGCACACTCTATTTCAGAAGGATATGTGCAATATTGTCATAGGTCCGATGGTATTAATGAAAGGAATTCGGATTGGAAACGTATACAAGTTATTAGGGAATGCTGACTTGACTGGATGCAATAGCATCAATGTTCTTGAATTCAACTCGAATTGACTTGAATCATGATAATTTGATTACTCTCCAACTATACTCTGCAACAAATGCTTGAGACTTTCGTTTACCAACTCTTTTTGCTCGTCAGTTTGGCAATGATAAGCACAGCTATATTGAAGCTTCCTGTCAGGTTTTTTCCATGAAAATCCTTCAAAAATGACTAAATAGTTCGCTATTCCAATTTTTCCCATCACTGGTAATAGTTTTGGGCTATTTCACATAACTCACTACTGATTGTTATAAAAAAAAAAAAAAAATTAAACACAATTTTTTCAAAATCAATTATATCTAGTTCTAGAGCTTGAGTGAGTCCCACCTCCTTCAACAAATAAAAACTCTTCTCACAGATCTGAAGTAGGTTGTAGCATATTTAAGAAGATTCAATGTTGATTTCACAACCTAACATGCAAATATGAAGTTTACTTACGGTTTCCATGCATTTAAATTTAATGGTAGAAATACTAATTATTTTTTAGCATCGGCAAGTATATATTGTAGATTTGAATCCTTTTGAAAGGTGTAATAGAGAAATTTTGGCTTTAAATCACTTGGGAATCTACCAGGAGAGTGGAAAACACTAGACAAAAGTGGGATGGATTGTGTGAGGTGACATTGTTACTTTACTTATATGTTTCATCCAATCACATCCAATCACTAGTTTATAGTGATAGCATGCCCCCATTATGGGTAGAAAACCATGGGATGTTACAAGTAGATGGCACAAGGGAATAAAATTTAAATAGCCTTTCTAAAGAGGACATGGAACCACGGAGGTCCAACAATCATTGGGATGTTAGTGTTAGATGAATTTGTGTTGCACATTCAAGATGAAAATAGATTGAGTAATGCCTGGGTTATATTGAATTCCTTGTACAACACCTTCAATAGTTTCATATTTGAAAAAATGTACAAGAACAACACCTACACCATTGTCCTCGGTTTTATATCTAACCACCCTTTCTGCCTTTATTGATCAACTTGATGTTGAAAAATTCCCCACAACACCATGAGATGAAATATCTTTCCTTCTCCATGAATTTTTTGTGAAGTAGCATAGCACGATCACTTGCTAGGTAATCATAAATGTGACACCTAGTGCACCAAAAGGGGATACCCACATAGTCAAAAAACTAACTATGTTGTCTTCCTTGAACCTCTATTTCAATATATTTAACCACACCCTTCTTTAAGTCTACCTCAACCAATGCATGGGATATAAAATGAGAATATGTCCTCAGAAATATTTCATCTGCTTCAGTGAAGGACCCAATATTGTTTCCTCCAACCTATACCTCCAATGAAAAGAATTCCAAAGGGATCTCAGGCATTTTATCCTAAACAGTTTGTACCAATGACCTTTATGTTAGAGGATAGAAGCAAGAGAGCCATATATTTATAGTTAAGGGCATATATCCCCACAACCAACTATTTCCCAATATATTTAGAGCATCCTCTGAAGAATTGAAAATAAAGCTAAGCAAGCCCTTAACTAATAGATGGTATTCAAGTATGTACCCTATCTAAGGCTTCCACTCCATTTTTAGATAGTGTCACAGAGTATTCTTAGATTTATTCATCCCAAAAAATATCTATATTAGAGCTTGATTCATGAACTCCACAAACCTATTCATTTTAATTTCTTTTTCAAACACTAGTTTTACCCTATTTTCCATGTTTTAACACATTTCCTTCCTTGTTTTAATAACTTTAACTTTTTCACCTAATCCTCCTTCACATCGTCAACCACTGGATCTTTGCTAGGAATTTTAGAGGTGAAACTACCAAAATTACCAATACATTCTAATTTTCTCAATCATGACATGTCTTCCTTAGGAATCTTGACCATCTTGTAACAATCTAGTTGTAATGGTTTATCAATAATAGGTTGCGACTTTTTTCTAACTTTTCTCACCTCTATATTTCCTTTTTCTATCAAATACGTATGGAATGTTACCAATATTAAGGAGCATTTGATTCCAAAGTTACTAGGCATGTTTCACCCAAGAGGCCTTTTGAAAAATTGAATGTTCTTTCCATTTTTTTAATACATGTGTCCTCTATCTGATAACTACATGTTTTGTTCACTTATGTTATGTAGCTAACTTTTTGTTAGAGCTTCCAAGGTCCCCATCAAAAATATTTGCATCCCCTCATGCCCTAGGAAGCTTCACTTCCCCTAGGGATCCAAACATCATCGGGCCCCTGGTGAAAATAGTTTGTCCCTCAAACACTGACCCCTTGGTGAATATAGTTCATCATTAAAAGACATTGTCACTATAATACACCACACAATTTCCTCCTCAAATTCCATTACTTACAAAACCGTGACCTATCTATTTTAAATATTTAATATATTAAATATTAAAATAAAACTATACGAATAATAATATTATAAATGTTTTTCAATGAATTGGACAAATTCTATGGCATCTCTCATGCGCATATCGACAGTGGCTAGGATTTACCCCTATCATCTAGTAGATGTAGATCCGTTCTTCATTAGTGATTTTTTTAAATTATTAAATCCTGTGACAGCCACAACAGAATTTTCTTTTGGTTCTTTTGGTCCACAGAGTTGTGGGCAAACTCATTCCAAGCCCTTTGAAGGGCCATCGATGCATGGATCTGCTAGTATTCAAGTTGTATCCTCTTTCAACGATGTAGCCAATAGAGAAGTTGTTCCCCATTCCTTTGCTTTTATGGCTGAGGAAGCTCACGAAATTATCATTCTTATGGGACAATATGCATATAAACATAAAGATGTAGATTATTTTAGATATGTGGGTTTTTTTAACCGATTTAATGGATTTTGGCCATGATTAGCAGATCTTTCTTTCCTGATTTACTTTCCTGATTAAATATTTCTTCCTCTCTTCTGCTGGGTTTAGTGTGGAAGTATTCCTAATTTCCTAACATTTGGTATCAGAGCTTGATTTAACAATCTTGAGCATAATCTAAACCCTAGGTTCATTAAGAGTCGTAAGTCTAAAATCTTTACAGATTGTGCTTAAAGAATGGCAAGTAGCTGAAGAAAAGAGATCGAAAAAATCAATGGCCGTAATTTTGAGCTTTGGAAGCTTAAAATTGAATATCTTCTTGTAGATCAAGAACAATGGGAAACATTTTTTCCAGGTACCATTCTGATCGATATATCGATATATCGATGAATGTCTCAGGTGAAGATTCGTCCAAGAAAGTGTGGGACAAGTTGGGGAAATTGTACCAGTCGAAATCCCTGGTAAATAAGTTTTTTCTCAAAAAGAAATTGTATCTTATGAGGATGACTGAGGGAAATTTGGTCACTGAGCATTTAAATGCGTTTAATACCATTATAATCCAATTGTCTTCTGTGGATATTGAATCACTAAGGAGTAGAAATGTATTATCCTATTATGTTCTTTTCTAAACTCCTAGGATAGCTTAATCATGGATATAGGGAGTAATTCAACCACATTGGCACTAGAATGCGTGATTGCATCTCTATTGTCAGAATAAATTAGAAGGAATAACATGGAAGGATCGACCAAAGATGCATTAGTGGTGGCAGTCAACTAAGAGAAAGATGACTCAAGATAAGGGAGGTGATGTGTACCTGGTGTCGACCAGTACACAGTCGGATCAAGATGTTTGGTTGATCGACTCAGGAGCATTCTATCATATGAAACCACATAGAGATTCTTTATGTGAATATGAACGACATGAAGGAGTAAATGTATTCCTGGGGGATGAATTGACAACCAAAATTGTCAGACGAGGAAGAGTTTGAATGATATTGCAGGATGGGAGGAGTAGTACACTTCCATGTGTGCTGCACATTACAGGTTTGGAAAGAAACATGATATATGTCAGTAAGATGAGTGATGTAGGGCTGCACACTCTATTTCAAAAGGATATGTGCAATATTTTCATAGGTGTGATGGTATTAATGAAAGGAATTTTGATTGGAACCGTATACAAGTTATTAGTGAATGTCAACTTGACTGGATGCAATAGCATCGATGTTCCTGAATTCAACTAGAATTGACTTGAGTCGGGATAATTTGATTCAGGTGTCTGTGTGGCAAAAAATACTAGGCTATCTGCTACCAAGGAGAACTTGGAGGTGATAGTGTCTTAAATGTGCATGGATTTGTCGACGTCGACTGGGCTGGATATTTGGATCGATGAAGGTCGACCAGTAGATATGTGTTCAATATGTTCGATTGAGCAATCAGCTGGATGAGTAAGAGACAAGCAGTCATAGCCTTTTCAACAACATAAGATGAATACATGGAAGCCAGGGATGGATGTAAAGAAGCAGTATGGCTACAATGATTGTGTTCAGGATTCAGATTTGATCAGAGAGCTATAAAGATAAGTTGCGATAGTCAAATCACAATATTTATGGCAAAGAAACCAACTTATCATTCTAAAACTAAGCATATTGATGTACAATACCATTTCGTGAGAGACATAGTGGAAAGAAACAAGGTGTTGTTGGAGAAAGTAGACACATTGGAAAACATAGCGGACTCTTTGACCAATTTTGTGAGTGTTGTGAAGTTCTCTTGGTGAAGAGAAGCAATGGGCATTGTTTCCCTAGGTTTGTGAACGAGAGTTCAGGACTCTCTCGATTTCATCAAATAAAACAACAAGTGGGAGAATATCAGGTTGTTATATTCTTTGTAGTGAAGGTCTATTCGATGTGGATCCATTGATAGTCGAAGTCGAAGGAACCGACAGCAAGTTGAAGGTCGAGGTGGTTCGATCGGGAAAGGTCGAAGTCAAAATTCGAGGTGGTTCGACCGTGTGAAGTCGAATTCAAAGATATCTATAGCAAGACGAATAGGTCAACTAGCAAGAGGTCAAAAGTCGGGCATATGGAAACTGACTAAAGATCGAATGAAGGTCGACTAGTAATCCGACTTGGTAGTTGATTGTAACAGAATCCCGAGATTCACAGGATTTGTAGCCAATGAATTGCATGGATCACTAACCATTTTTGGGTGCCTTTTATTTAGGGTCTTTCCTACTGTAAATCCTATAAATAATGTGTGTTTTAATCCCAAAAAGGTTAATCATACGGCTAATCGATCATCATTATAGGTTGTTGGTGATGCAGATGTAAGCCGAATTGGCTACAGGGTTGTTCTTGTGTAAATCAAGAAGGTATGATGTCGATTATGTCTTAGTCGTATACCAAATTTATACATGCAACCTTTTACTATGAATGAATAAGACAACAAGAGATCAAAACTCTCAAGGAATGTTGGTTTTCTCGTTTGGGTTTCCAGCGTAAAATGTTTGTGTATTGTGTGTTAGCTTTGTCATTTATTTTCTTGCTTAAATATTTCTTCCTCTCTTCTACTAGGTTTAGTGTGGAAGTGTTCCTCGTTTACTAATATTTACCCCCTATTAAGGCAATAGTTTCAACTCTAGGAAAGTTCCATTTTGAAAGCCATGAAACTGAGAGGCAAGCATATCAACATATTCCTGAATTTGCACGGAAATGGACTTCAATAAAGGGTTTCCAAAAAAAATTATTTTGATAGGAAAAAATATTCATAATCAATAAAGTACCCCGACAATAAACATTCAATTTAAATAAATTATTTACATGTTGCCATTTTGTGAAAATTAAAAGTCAGATTTGAATATCTTCGGGCTACTAAGAACTTATATGCCATCCTTTGTTGAACACATATCCTATCACCTATAAAATTTGAAGCATCAGGGGTGGGTTATCATGTCTTCCATATTTCCTATCTCTTAGATATGAATTTAGGTACTTGATTTGAGATTCTTACCTCTTGATTGAGCATTAGATGTGTTATTTGTAGATGACATCATTGCATATGTTACTATTGAATATATATATATATATATATATATATATATATCATTTGAAATTTCTTATTACTCAGGATACTTTATTTTGAATCATTTAGTAATGCTTTAGTTCACTTGAAGAGTAGAAGTCTTTGAATCTGTTGGTCCTGCTAGCACAGAAATTTTTTGAAAACATGAGAAAGATCACTTCCAAGACACAATAAAAAATATTGGCTAAGAAAAGGAAATTGGTAAACGAAAATAAATCCTCCATGGAAATAGTGGATAAGGACTTTAGGCTTCCCAATATACAAACACTTTGCATAAAA
>ML783310.1:7939-25154 GCA_009831015.1 Picea engelmannii | reverse complement strand
TAAACACAGGAAATGATTTCCCACCACCTTAAAATAAAATAAAATAAAATAGGAAGAGATCGGTGGGGTACATAATCTATGAAATTCCTACATCCACAATGTTGCTACAATATCAAGAGTAATACCATGTGTAAAAATCACCAAATGGCTAATAGATCACATTGATGTCGACAAAATAAAAATATTAAATGAACAATAAAAGTGCATAGGCTCTTTCACGCCTATTAATTTGAAAGCATATTAAAACTTCCCAAAAGTTGAATTATACTTCACAACTGAACCACACTGAAACCCCCAAAAAATTTGTTTAATGCCTCAAAATGGCTCCAGAAGGTTTTCGACCCAAATTTTCAAAACTAGGACCTACCAGTGAAATGGCCCTACAAGTCGATCCTTCCAATTTTTTAACCTAGAAATTACCAATATAGATGAAAAATTATAAGATGATACAATCGAGATCATACCTTCCCATTCAGGGAGGCTTTTGGTTCCCAAAATAATTACTAAATGAGGTGAGTAAATTTTTCCTCTACATTTTCCTTAGAGTACCATTTTTATTTCCCTAGAAGATATCCTTTCAACCCAATCTGCCAAAGGTCGTGTTGTCCTTGTCTTGTAGTTTTGGAACTCCTCTACAAAACTATGTCTTATGTCAATTCTTTCTAAGCATATAGTGCTAAGCCCTCTATGGTAGTTAGGACCTGCTCCCCCTCATCCAACATGGAAGGATCATAGATTTTAAAATGTAATGTCAAGTATATAACAGGAAGTACCAACCAAGTTTCTGATTGCCTTAGCCGACCTCTAGTCGCGACACTCACCACGGTGCTAGACTCTTGCAGCCATGAGACCTCCGGATGGCCCCACCTCTATGAGACAGACCCTGACTTCTCCACCACCTACCAAATGTTGGGAGTAAACTCAGTGGTCACCAAATTCCATCATCAGGATGGGCTGTTGTGCCATCTGGGCCATCTCTGTGTTCCATCAAGCGAGAGTGCAAAGATGGTTTGGGAAGCTCACTACAATCGGGTGGAAGGACACTTTGGCGTCGAAAAGACAGTGGTAGTGCTATAGAAACATTTTTACTGGACGAAACTTCGACAGGATGTCAGAAAGTATATGAGGTATTGCACTGCCTGCGTTATTGCCAAACTAAAGAACATCACTGCAGAGGCCACTTCCAACATCTTATTTTAACGCGTTTGGGTACACCTTGGAATCCCACAAACCATTGTCTCACATCGACACAGTTGGTTCCTCAGCACATTCTAGTCGAGCCTCTGGTCACTGCTGGATACCAAGCTCACCAAATCCACTGCCTTTCACCCCCAGACAGATGGCCAAACAATTCCAAGCACCCCCGCACATGGGATGAGAGTATTCCCTATGTCCAGCATAGCTACAACCGAGCCCTGAACAGCTCAACTGGACACAACCCCTTTCAGGTGGGGTTAGGATTCCAACCATTGGGTCCCATGGATCTTTCACTACCCTTGCTGACCACCTCATCCGACTCATCTCCTGCTCCACCAGAAGATGACAAAGCCACCCGGTTCATTGAGCGGATCCATCACATCCGCCAACAGGTTTAGGATATTTTATAGAAGTCGAATTCCAGGTACAAGCAACGTCGTGATCAACCCTAGGTGCCACATAAGTTTCAGGTGGGCGAAAAAATTTGGTTTCACTTGCAGAAAGAACGCCTTACAGGGCCCCATCAGAAGCTTCGCCCACTCCGGTATGGGCCATACACCATCCCCAAGGATGTGGGTGACAATGCTTTTGCACTCAACATTCCGCCTTTCCTTGGCATGCACCCAGTCTCCAACGTGGCTCTCCTTCGGCCATATTTCCCACCATTATTGGACACCTCGGAGATAGCAGAGAAGTTGACACCAACAGAGCTCAACCCTGACTACATGAAACATGCATCCAGTGATTAGATTGTCGAGACACATATCAAGGACACCCGACAACAAAGGATCCATCTCTGTCGAGTTGTCAAAGCAGGGCAGCTCCTGTAGCAAGGCAAGTGGCTCACCCGGGGCCAAATTCAATAGAAATTTACTCATTTGATGGGTGAGCTCAGCGCAATGGAGGCCATTGATTCCTGAGGGGGGAGGATTGATCCATATGGATGTTGGTGGCCTCCCACCTATTCCAACTGGTTCATTTTGGAAGTTTTCCAGTTTAGCAGTTATTTTTCCTAGTTTTTGGGTCCCTGACTTGCGGGGTCGTTTTGAGGCCCTAAACAACGTTTTTAGCGCTCGCCACGGGCTATCATGCGCCTAAAACGAAGATCGTATGCAAAATTTAGAATGCTGGGAAGTTGATGTACAAATTTAATCAAACGAGGCCCACATGAATTTTGGCGCTTCATCTCCTAGGGTTAGTTTTTTGGATGTCTAGAGGTTTTGACATTAGTTTTTATTGTAAAAAGGCCTTCAGAGCCTCATTGTAATCATCTTGTTGCGAATGAGCGCAACTGTCACATCTTTTCTCAGAGATAAGCTGCCACCATTCCAGCAAGCTTGTTCTCCGCTGCATTTTACAGTTTCAGCTTATTTCCTTTTTGGATAGAAAACTAGTCATAGACTCTGGAACGACTTTCACACTTCTGGACGAGTTTGGCTATAATGTTTTGAAGGAAGCCTTCATCTCATCCATTAATCTCCCACAAGATGATGGGTCTGGAATCAGACTGGACCTCTATTATAGCCAACAATCTATCTCTTCCACAACAAACTTTCCGACTATACCTTTCCACTTCAAGGGAGCAGATTATGTTTTTCCTAAAGAAAACTACATGTACATTGACAGCAGTGGCATTATCTGCCTTGCATTGATACTGAGTGAAGGCATGTCCATATTCGGCAATTTTCAACAGCAAAACTACCAAATACTCTATGACAATGGGAAGAACATGCTCTCCTTTGCACCCACAGTTTGTGATGCTTTGTAAGCAAGCACATGGATACTATATTTCTTCAAGATTAGGTGATTCTCAGCTACTATTCTTAGCTATGTCCGACACCATAGTTTATGCACATTCTCAGCTACTATTCTCAGCTATGTCCGACACCAGTGTCTATGCAGATCGGATGTCTGACACCATAGTTTATGCACATTCTCAGCTATGTCTGACACCAGTGTTTATGCAGATCGGATGTGTGGGCAGTCTCTCATATCTTGTGCCTAATGTAAAACTCATTCATAATTTAATGCTCAGCTTTTGTTTTTGGTTAATTAATGAGAGGACTCTTTTGGGCAATCGCAGAGGTTACTTTCTTTTGTTTTGTTATTTTTCCTTTGTATGGGGAAAATTAGTTGTGTATACTCTGTTTGAACCTTATTGTGTAGTTGTGTAGAACAGAACAATACTCTGCTTGAAGCTTATTGTGGGTGAAATTTGGAGCAGAGAAGGGAAGAGTTGGAGGGATTTCATAGCAGTTATTGCATCACTTCTAATTCTATTTCCAAAGTTATGACCTACTTCATTCAACACAATACATAATGAACACACAGTCTATCGACTTTGTTTCTGCAACTCATTTCTGCGGTTATAGGAACTTGGCATGTGAACACTTAATTTTTTTTAAGTTGAAACTTTGACATGTGCCTAATATTATTAAAATTTGGAAGCTTAACCCTAAAAATTTAGAGGCTCGGCTCTGAGTATTTTGGAGGTGTGGTTCCAAATATGGCAAGCTAGACTCTTAATAGCACGGTGACTTCTACCTTCTTGCCAAGATCTAATTCTGTGAGGCCACAAATTTAAACTAACTTCATAAATATAATGATTAGACAGTGGTTGAATTACTTCCTCTATTTTAAATTAGTGCTTGAATTCTTTCCTCTATTTTAGAGATTAAACGTTATGCTTCTACATGTAATTATTATCCAAAGGTCCAAGTTATGCTTCTGCATGTAATTCTTATCCTCAATTGTATTAGCATATGTTACAAGAGATAATAAATTTTAAAAAATACTTCACCGGAGAGTAATATATCTCTTGTAGTTCTTCGAGAAGAGAATGGTAATAGAAACCAGACCTACTGGGTAGAAAGAACCCTAAAGGTACAAGAACAACGAGTATGGCTCAGAAAGGAATTTCCATGAAGCACCAGCTTAGGGTGGAATTCCCTCATGTTCCCCGTATGCGAAGTTGACATTTCATAATTCCTTTGTTTTACGTTGGTTGATCTAGTCCCGCTAAGGTCACATTGTTTGATTACTCTCCAACTATACTCTGCAACAAATGCTTGAGACTTTTGTTTACCAACTCTCTTTTCTCGTCAGTTTGGGAATGATAAGCACAACTATATTGAAGATTAAGGTTTTTTCCATGAAAATCCTTCAAAAATTACTGAAGAGTTCGCTATTCCGAGTTTTCCCATCAGTGGTAACAGTTTTGGGCTCTATCACATAACTCTTTACTGATTTCTATAAAAAAAAAAAATTAAACACAATTATTTCAAAATCAATTATAACTAGTTCTAGAGCTTGAGTGAGTCCCACCTCCTTCAACAAATAAAAGCTCTTCTCACAGATCTGAAGTAGGTTATAGCATATTTAAGAAGATTCAATGTTGATTTAATAGCCTAACATGCAAATATAAAGTTTACTTACGGTTTCCATGCATTTAAATTTAATGGCAGAAATATTAATAATTTTTTTAGCATCATCAAGTATATATTGTAGACTTGAAGCCTTTTGAAAGGTGTAATAGAGAAATTTTGGCTTTAAATCACTTGGGAATCTACCACGAGAGTGCAAAACACTAGACAAAAGTGGGAGGGATTGTGTGAGGTGGCATTGTTACTATACTTGCATGTTTCATCCAATCACTAGTTTGGAGTGATAGCATACTCGCATTATGGGCAGAAAACCATGGGACGTTACAAGTAGATGGCACAAGGGAATAAAATTTAAATAGCCTTGCTAAAGAGGACATGGAAGCACGGAGGTCCAACAATCATTGGGATGTTAGTGTTAGATGAAGTTGTGTTGCACATTCAAGATGCAAATAGATTGAGTGATGCCTGGGTTATATTGAATTCCTTGTACAACACCTTCAATAGTTTCAAATTTGAAAAAACGTACAAGAACAACACCTACAACATTGTCCTTGGTTTTATCTCTAACCACCCTTTCTACCTTTATTGATCAACTTGATGTTGACAAATTCCCCACAACACCATGAGATGAAATATCTTTCCTTCTCCATGAATTTTCTGTGAAGTAGCATAACACAATCACTTGCTAGGTAATCATACATGTGACACCTAGTGCACCAAAAGGGGATACCCACATAGTCAACAAACTAACTATGTTGTCTTCCTTGAACCTCTGTTTCAATATATTTAACCACACCCTTCTTTAAGTCTACCTCAACCAATGCATGGGATATAAAATGATAATATGTCCTCAGAAATCTTTCATCTACTTCAGTGAAGGACCCAATACTGCTTCCTCCAACCTATACCTCCAATGAAAAGAATTCCAAAGGGATCTCAGGCATTTTATCCTAAACAGTTTCTACCAATGACCTTTATTTTCGAGGATAGAAGAAAGAGCTCCATCTATTTATAGTTAAGGGCATATATCCCCACAACCAACTATCTCCCAATATATTTAGAGCATCCTCTTAAGAATTGAAAATAAAGGCAAGGGAGCCCTTAACTAATAGATGGTATTCAAGTATGTACCCTATCTATGTCTTCCACTCCATTTCTAGCTAGTGTCACGGAGTCTTCTTAGATTTATTCCTCCCAAAAAATATCTATATTAGAGCTTGATTCATGAACTCCACAAACCTATTCATTTTAATTTCTTTTTCAAACACTAGTTTTACCCTATTTTCCACGTTTTAACACATTTCCTTCCTTGTTTTCATAAGTTTATCTTTTTCACCTAATCCTCCTTCACATCGTCAACCGCTTGATCTTTGCTAGGAGCTTTAGAGGTGAAACTACCAATACATTCTAAGTTTCTCAATGATGACATGTCTTTCTTAGGAAACCCGACCATCTTGTAACAATCTAGTTGTAATGGTTTATCAATAATAGGTTGCGATTTTTTTCTAACTTTTCTCACCTCTATATTTCCTTTTGCTATCAAAGATGGATGGAATGTTACCAAGATTAAGGAGAATTTGATTCCAAAGTTACTAGGCATATTTCACCCAAGAGAACTTTTGAAAAATTGAATGTTCTTTCCATTTTTTTAATACATGTGTCATCTATCTGATAACTACATGTTTTGTTCACTTATGTTATATAGCTAACTTTTTGTTAGAGATTCCAAGGTTCCCATCAAAAATATTTGCATCCCCTCATGCCCTAGGAAGCTTCACTTCCCCTAGGGATCCAAACATCATCAGGCCCTTGGTGAAAATAGTTTGTCACTCAAACACTGACCCCTTGGTGAACATAGTCCATCCTTCAAAGACATTGTCACTATAATACACCACACAATTTTCTCCTCAAATTCCATTACTTACAAAACCCTCACCTATCTATTTTAAATACTTAATATATTAAATATTAAAATAAAACTATCCGAATAATAATATTATAAACGTTTTTCAATGAATTGGACAAATTATATTGCATCTCTCATGCGAATATCAACAGTGGCTAGGATTTACCCCTATCATCTCGTAGATGTAGATCCGTTCTTCATTAGTGAATTTTTTAAAGCTTCAAATCCTGTGACAACCACATCAGAATTTTCTTCTGGTTCTCTTGGTCCACAAAGTTGTGGGCAAACTCGTTCCAAGCCCTTTGAAGGGCCATCGATGCATGGATCTGCTAGTATTCAGGTTGTATCCTCTTTCAACGATGTAGCCAATAGAGAAGTTGTTCCCCATTCCTTTGCTTTTGTGGTTGAGGAAGCTCCAACAATTATCATTCCTATGGGACAAGATGCATATAAACATAAAGATGCAGATTATTTTAGATATGTGGGTTTTTTTTACCGATTTAATGGATTTTGGCCATGATTAGCAGATCTCGATGACCAGAATTCTTCCTATTAGAAAAAAAAAACATGGAAAACTAGGTTTTCATACATCCCTTTGCAAAGTGTTTCTTCATTGATGAGTTTGACATTGAGGAATACAAGGATCTAATCCTAAATTAAGGTCAATGGTTTTAGGAAAAATCTAGTTTGTGAATGAAACCCTAGACTTGTTTTTTCATTCCTTTGACTAATATTATTTCCTCAGTACCAGTTTGGGTGAGACTCCCAAATTTTCCCTTTCATTTTTGGGGTTTACTGTTGGTTTCTTATATACTTTGAGGTGAAATTCTAGTCGAGGTGGATCGATTGATAGTCAAAGTCAAAGGTCGAGTTGTTTCGACCAAGTAAATTCGAAGTCGAAGATATCGACAGCAAGTCAAAGATAGAGGTGGTTCGACCGGGTAAATTTGAAGTCGAAGATATTGATATCAAGTCGAAGAGGTCAACTAGCAAGAGGTTGAAAGGTGGGGGCCTTGCAATTGAATGAAGACTGAATGAAGGCAGACTAGTAGTTGATTGGTAATCTAACTTGGTATTCGACTATAACAGAATCCTGAGTTTCATGGGATTTGCATCCAATGATCCGCGTGGATTTGTAATCGTTTTTCCGTTCCTTTTCTTAAGGTTTTTTCTACTTTAAAACATATAAAGAAGGTGTTTTGTAATATTGAAAAGGTTAATCATACAACTAATCAATAATCTGTATAGGTTGTTGGTCATGAAGATGTAAGTTGAATTGACTAGAGGGTTGTTCTTGTGTAAAGCAAGAAGGTATGATGTCAATTGTGTCTTAGATGTAGACCAAGGTTAGACACGTAACCTTTTATTCTGAATGAATAAGACAACAAGAGAGAAGAACGCTCGAGAAATGTCGGTTTTACGGTTTGGGTTTCCAAGGTAAAACATCTATGTACTGTGTGTTTTCTTTGTCATTTACTTTCCTGATTAAATCTTTCTTCCTCTCTTCTGCTGGGTTTAGTGTGGAAGTGTTCCTAATTTCTTAACATTTGGTATCAGAGCTTGATTTAACAATCCTGAGCATAAGCTAAACCCTAGGTTCATTAAGAGTCGTAAGTCTGAAATCTTTACAGATTGTGCTTAAAGAATGGCAAGTAGCTGAAGAAAAGAGATCGAAAAATTCAATGGCCGTAATTCTGATCTTTGGAAGCTTAAAATTGAATATCTTCTTGTAGATTGAGAACAATGGGAAACATTTTGTCCAAGTACCATTATGACCGATATGTCGATGAAAGAATGGCAGAAACTAGAGAGAAGGGCAAGAAGTAAGATTCGAGTTTTTCTTGCAAATCCGATACTGTTGAATGTCTGAAGTGAAGATTCCTCCAAGAAAGTGTGGGACAAGTTGGGGAAATTGTACCAGTCAAAATCCCTAGTAAATAAGTTGTTTCTCAAAAAGAAATTTTATCTTATGAGAATGACTGAGGGAACTTCGGTCACTGAGCATTTAAATGCATTTAATACCATTATAAGCCAGTTATCTTATGTGGATACTAAATCATTAAGGAGTAGAAATGTAATATACTATTATGTTCTTTTCTAAACTCCTGGGATAGCTTAGTCATGGATATAGGGAGTAATTCAACCACATTGGCACTAGAATACGTGATTGCATCTCTATTGTCAGAAGAAATTAGAAGGAATAACATGGAAGGATCGAACAAAGATGCATTAGTGGTGGCAGTCGACTAAGAGAAAGATGACTTTAGATAAGGAAGGCGAGGTGTACCTGGCATCGACCAGTACACAGTCGGATCAAGATGTTTGGTTGATCGACTCAGGAGCATTCTATCATATGAAACCACATAGAGAATGGTTATGTGAATATGAATGACATGAAGGAGTAAATGTATTTCTAGGGGATGAATTGACAACCAAAATTGTCGAACGAGGAAGAGTTTGAATGATATTGCAGGATGGGAGGAGTAGTACCCTTCCATGTGTGCTGCACATTACAGGTTTGGAAATAAACATGATATATGTCAGTAAGATGAGTGATGCAGGGGTGCACACTCTATTTCAAAAGGATATGTGCAATATTTTCATAGGTGCGATGGTATTAATGAAAGGAATTCTGATTGGAACCGTATACAAGTTATTAGGGAATGTCGACTTGACTGGATGCAATAGCATAGATGTTCCTGAATTCAACTAGAATTGACTTGAATCGGGATAATTTGATTCAACCCGACTGTTAATCCCTAATATTGGCTCATTACCCCTTAATTGGGGCATATTAGATTAGTAATGTTATTTTATTTATGTCGGCTTTAGGCAGTTAGTTGTAATTTAGATTAGTAATGTTATTTTATTTATGTCGGCTTTAGGCCATTAGTTGTAATTATACCTCCTAGTCTCCTATATATACCAAGGAGACATTTTCATTTTGAATCATCTTGTACTTGAACATTTAAGTGGGGTAAAAGGAGGTTTCCCCCTCAAAGAGGCTTATTATCTGAAATTATCTCTTTTTCAAGGCATTCAATACTTTTCCTTGTAAATCAAGAAGGTATGAGGCTTATTACAGGGTTGTTCTTGTGAAAATCAAGAAGGTATGATGTCGATTGTGTCTTAGTCATATACCAAGTTTATACATGCAACCTTTTATTATGAATGAATAAGACAACAAGAGATCAAAATGCTCAAGGAATGTTGGTTTTCCCGTTTGGGTTTCCAGGGTAAAATGTTTGTGTATTGTGTGTTAGCTTTGTCGTTTATTTTCTTGCTTACATATTTCTTCCTCTCTTCTACTAGGTTTAGTGTGGAAGTGTTCCTCGTTTAATAACATTTACCCCCTATTAAGGCAATAGGTTCAACTCTAGGAAAGTTCCATTTTGAAAGCCATGAAACTGAGAGGCAAGCATATCAACATATTTCTGAATTTGCACGGAAATGGACTTCAGTAAAGGGTTTCCAAAAAAAATTATTTTGATAGGAAAAAATATTCATAATCAATAAATTACCCCAACGATAAACATTCAATTTAAATAAATTATTTACATGTTGCCATTTTGTGAAAATTAAAAGTCAGATTTGAATATCTCCGGGCTACTAAAAACTTATGTGCCATCCTTTGTTGAACACGTATCCTATCACCTATAAAATTTGAAGAATCAGGGGTGGGTTATCGTGTCTTCCATATTTCCTATCTCTTAGATATGAATTTAGGTACTTGATTTGACATGCTTACCACTTGATTGAGCATTAGATGTGTTATTTGTAGATGACATAGTTGCATATGTTACTATTGAAATTATATATATATATATATATATATATATATATATATATATATATATATATATCATTTGAAATTTCTTATTACTCAGGATACTTTATTTTGAATCATTTAGTAATCCTTTAATTCACTTGAAGAGTAGAAGTCTTTGAATCTRTTGGTCYYGCTAGCACAGAAAYTTGTTGAAAACATGAGAAAGATCACTTCCAAGACRCAATAAAAAATATTGGCTAAGAAAAGGAAATTGGTAAACRAAAATAAATCCTCCATGGAAATAGTGGATAAGGACTTTAGGCTTCCCAATATACAAACACTTTGCATAAAACTAGTATTGGYAATCCACATTTGTATGGTGAGCTATTCCTATTGATTAAACACAGGAAATGATTTCCCACCACCTTAAAATAAAATAAAATAAAATAGGAAGAGATCGGTGGGGTACATAATCTATGAAATTCCTACATCCACAATGTTGCTACAATATCAAGATTAATACCATGTGTAAAAATCACCAGATGGCTAATAGATCACATTGTTGTGGACAAAATAAAAATATTAAATGAACAATAAAAGTGCATAGGCTCTTTCACACCTATTAATTTGAAAGCATATTACAACATCCCAAAAGTTGAATTATACTTCACAACTGAACCACACACTGCAACCCCCAAAAAATTCGTTTAATGCCTCAAAATGCCTCCAGAAGGTTTTGGACCCAAATTTTCAAAACTAGGACCTACCACTGAAATGGCCCTACAAGTCGATCCTTCCAATTTTTTTACCTAGAAAGTACCAATATAGATGAAAAATTATAAGATGATACAATCTGGATCATACCTTCCCATTTAGGGAGGGTTTTAGTGCCAAAAATAATTACTAAATGAGGTGAGGAAATTTTTTCCTCTACCTTCTCCTTAGACTACCATTTTTCTTTCCCTAGAATTATCCTTTCAACCCAATATGCCAAAGGTCATATTGTCCTTGTCTTGTAGTTTTGCAACTCCTCTACAAAACTATGTCTTATGCCAATTATTTCTAAGCATATAGTGCTAAGCCCTCTATGGTAGTTAGGACCTACTCCCCCTCATCCAACATGGAAGGATCATATATTTTAAAATGTAATGTCAAGTATAAAACAGGAAGTACCAACCGAGTTTCTCATTGCCTTAGCCGACCTCCAGTCACGACACTCACCACGATGCTAGACTCTTGCAGCCATGAGACCTCCGGATGGCCCCACCTCTATGAGACAGACCCTGACTTCTCCACCACCTACCAAATGTTGGGAGAAAACTCATTGGTCACTAAAATCCATCATCAGGACGGACTATTGTGCCATTTGGGCCATCTCTGTGTTCCATCAAGCGAGCGTGCAAAGCTGGTTTGGGAAGCTCACTAAAATCGGGTGGCAAGACACTTTGGCTTCGAAACGACAGTGGCAGTGTTGCAGAAACATTTCTACTGGCCGAAACTTCGACAGGATGTCGAAAACTATATGAGGTTCTGCACCGCCTGCGCTATTGCCAAATTGAAGAACATCACTGCAGAGGCCACTTCCAAGATCTTATTTGAATGTGTTTGGGTACACCTTGGGATCCCACAAACCATTGTCTCACATCGGGACAATCGGTTCCTCAGCACATTCTGGTCGAGCCTCTGGTCACTGTTGGATACCAAGCTCACCAAATGCATTGCCTTTCACCCCCAGACAGATGGCCGAACTGAGGTCGTCAATCGAATGATCGTACATATCATGCGCATATACAATTCCAAGCACGCCCGCACATGGGATGAGAGTATTCCCTATGTCCAGCATAGCTACAACCAAGCCCTGCATAGCTCAACTGGACACAACCCCTTTCAGGTGGGGTTGGGATTCCAACCATTGGGCCCCATGGATCTTTCACTACCCCTGGCGACCACCTCAGCCGACTCATCTTCTGCTCCACGAGAAGCTGACAAAGACACCCGGTTCATTGAGCGGATCCATCACGTCCACGGACAAGTTCAGGATATTTTATAGAAGTCTAATGCCAAGTACGAGCAACGTCGTGATCAACCCTTGCTGCCACATAATTTTCAGGTGGGCAACAAAGTTTGGTTGCAATTGCAGAAAGAATGCCTTACAGGGCCCCATCAGAAGCTTCGCCCACTTCAGTATGGGCCATACACCATCACCAAGGATGTGGGTGAAAATTCTTTTGCACTCAACATTCCCCCTTTCCTTGGAATGCACCCAGTCTCCAACGTGGCTCTCCTTCGGCCATATTTCCCACCATTATTGGACACCTCGAAGATAGCAGAGAAGTTGACACCAACAGAGATCAACCCTAACTGCATGAAACATGCATCCAATGATCATATTGTTGACACACAGATCAAGGGCACCCGACAACAAAGGATCCATCTTTATCGAGTTGTCAAAGTAGGGTAGCTCCTGCAGCAAGGCAAGTGGCTCACCCGAGGCCAAATTCAACAGAAATTTACTCATTTGATGGGGGAACTCAACGCAATGGAGGCCATTGCTTCCTGAGGGCGGAGGATTGCTCCATATGGATGTCGTTGGCCTCCCACCTATTCCAGCTGGTTCATTTTGGAAGTTTTCCAGTTTAACAGTTATTTTTCCTAGTTTTCAGGTCCCTGACTTGCGGGGCCATTTTGAGGCCCTAAACAACGGTTTTAGGGCTCGCCATGGTCAGAAATGACCTTTGAAATACAACAGCAAAATGTGTAGTCCTCGGATAGACCTTTCCAATGGGCTATCATGTGCCTAAAACGAATATCATATGCAAAATTTACAAACCGACTAGCTACAACCGAGCCCTGCATAGCTCAAGTGGAAACAACCCCTTTCAACTGGGGTTGGGATTCCAACCATTGGGCCCCACGGATATTTCACTACCTCTGGCGACCACCTCAGCTGACTCATCTCCTACTCCACCAGAAGCTGACAAAGCCACCCGGTTCATTGAGCGGATCCATCACGTCCGCCAACAGGTTCATGATATTTTATAGAAGTCGAATGCCAAGTACAGGCAACGTCGTGATCAACCCTGGGTGCCACATAATTTTCAGGTGGGCGAAAAAGTTTGGTTGCACTTGCAGAAAGAACGCCTTACAGGGCCCCATCAGAAGCTTCGCCCACTCCGGTATGGGCCATACACCATCACCAAGGATGTGGGTGACAATGATTTTGCACTCAACATTCTGCCTTTCCTTCGCATGCACCCAGTCTCCAACGTGGCTCTCCTTCTGCCATATTTCCCACCATTATTGGACACCTCGGAGATAGCAGAGAAGTTGACACCAACAGATCTCAACCCTGACTACATGAAACATGCATCCAGTGATCAGATTGTCGACACACAGATCAAGGGCACCCGACAACAAAGGATCCATCTTTATCGAGTTGTCAAAGCAGGGCATCTCCTGCAGTAAGGCAAGTGGCTCACCTGGGGCCAAATTCAACAGAAATTTACTCATTTGATGGGGGAACTCAACGCAATGGAGGCCATTGCTTCATGAGGGGGGAGGATTAATCCAGATGGATGTCGGTGGCCTCCCACCTATTCCAACTGGTTCATTTTGGAAGTTTTCTAGTTTAGCAGTTATTTTTCCTAGTTTTCGGGTCCCTGATTTGCGGGGCCGTTTTGAGGCCCTAAACAATGTTTTTAGGGCCCTAAACAAAATTTACAATGATGGGAAGTTGGTGTACAAACTTACCCAAACGAGGCCCACATGACTTTTGGCGCTTCGTCTCCTAGGGTTAGTTTTTTGGATGT
Organism: Picea engelmannii; assembly: GCA_009831015.1. Lineage (NCBI taxonomy): Eukaryota > Viridiplantae > Streptophyta > Pinopsida > Pinales > Pinaceae > Picea > Picea engelmannii. The sequence continues at coordinate 11,090 of ML783310.1, read as the reverse complement.
CTAGGGGTTTTGACATTCGTGTTTATTGTAAAAATGCCTTCAGAGCCTCATTGTAATCATCTTGTTGCGAATGAGCGCAATCGTCACATATTTTCTCAGAGATAAGCCGCCACCATTCCAGTAAGCTTGTTCTCCGCTGCATTTTGCAGTTTCAGCTTATTTCCTTATTGGATAGAAAACCAGTTTTACTGTATCTGTGTTATTCTGTGTTAATCATCTTTCAATAATCTGTATTCATTGCATTCTGCTCATAAAATCTGGATCAGTGTTATCAGAGTGGTCATCTCCTTGTCATCTTAATGCATGTCCCCAACGAGGTCAGGGTACAAAGAATTGGGTCTCGAGCTTGTTTCTCTTGAGGACAAAATCTCTCGCACACCCAAACGTCCTCTCATGGCACGAGAAAAGAAAGATGACGGGACATGAGATCCTTTAAAAATGTTGCATGAGGAAGCCCTCACGCAACAGAGGAACGAGATGATGGATAGTTTTGCTTATGTATGTAGAGTAAAATAAAATTTTGATGGTGAAGTTTCTGTAATTGTTTAAAACAACGTGTCCATTTTTATTCAATACTTATAAGTTAAACATAAAAATTTATGATGCCTTCCTTTGCACTCACGTGACAACAGGAAGAACATGCTCTCCTTTGCACCCACAGTTTGTGATGGTTTGTAAGCAACCACATGGATACTATATTTCTTCAAGATTAGGTGATTCTCAACTACTGTTCTCAGCTATGTCTGACACCATAGTTTATGCACATTCTCAGCTACTGTTCTCAGCTATGTCCGACACCATAGTTTATGCACATTCTCAGCTATGTCTGACACCATAGTTTATGCAGATCGGATGTGTGGGCAGTCTCTCATATCTTGTGCCTAATGTAAAACTCATTCATAATTTAATGCTCAGCTTTTGTTTTTGGTTAATTAATGAGAGGACTCTTTTGGGCAATCGCAGAGGTTACTTTATTTTGTTTTGTTATTTTTCCTTTGTATGGGGAAAATTAGTTGTGTATACTCTGTTTGAACCTTATTGCATAGTTGTGTAGAACAGAACAATACTCTGTTTGAAGCTTATTGTGTAGTTGTGTAGAACAAAACAATACTCTGTTTGAAGCTTATTGTGGGTGAAATTTGGAGCAGAGAAGGGAAGAGTTGGAGGGATTTCATAGCAGTTATTGCATCACTTCTAATTCTCTTTTCAGAGTTATGACCTACTTCATTCAACACAATACATAATGAACCCACAATCTATCAACTTTGTTTATGCAACTCATTTCTACTGTTACAGGAATTAATTACCCAAAACTTTGTTTGTGCAACTCATTAGGCTCGGCTTTGAGTATTTTGGAGGTGTGGTTCCAAATATGGGAAGCTAGACTCTGAATAGCACGGTGACTTCTACCTTCTCGCCAAGATCTAATTCTGTGAGGCCACAAATTTGAATGAACTTCATAAATATAATGATTAGACAGTGGTTGAATTACTTCCTCTATTTTAAATTAGTGCTTGAATTCTTTCCTCTATTTTAGAGATTAAACGTTATGCTTCTACATGTAATTATTATCCAAAGGTCCAAGTTATGCTTCTGCATTAATTCTTATCCTCAATGGTACTAGCATATGTTACAAGAGATAATAAATTTTAAAAAATACTTCACCTGAGAGTAATATATCTCTTGTAGTTCTTTGAGAAGAGAATGGTAATAGAAATCAGACCTACTGGGTAGAAAGAAACCTAAAAATAGAATTAGATCAAACTCGGGTCATAACTACTCTGAAAGGTACAAGAAAGGAATTTCCATGAAGCACCAGCTTAGGGTGGAATTCCCTCAAGTTCTCCGTATGCGAAGTTGGCATTTCATAATTCCTTTGTTTTACGTTGGTTGATCTAGTCCCGCTAAGGTCACATTGTTTGATTACTGTACAATTATACTCTGCAACAAATTCTTCAGACTTTTGTTTACCAACTCTCTTTGCTCGTCAGTTTGGGAATGATAAGCAAAACTATATTGAAGCTTCCTGTCGGGTTTTTTCCATGAAAATCCTTCAAAAATTACTGAAGAGTTCGTTATTCCCAGTTTTCCCATCACTGGTAACAGTTTTGGGCTCTATCACATAACTCACCACTGATTGCTATAAAAAAAAAAATTAAACACAATTTTTTCAAAATCAATTACAACTAGTTCTACAGCTTGAGTGAGTCCCGCCTCCTTCAACAAATAAAAACTCTTCTCACAGATCTGAAGTAGGTTCTAGCATATTTAAGAAGATTCAATGTTGATTTCACACCCTAACATGCAAATATGTAGTTTACTTACGGTTTCCATGCATTTAAATTTAATGGCAGAAATACTAATAATTTTTTAGCATCAACAAGTATATATTGTAGATTTGAAGCCGTTTGAAAGGTGTAATAGAGAAATTTTGGCTTTAAATCACTTGGGAATCTACCACGAGAGTGGAAAACACTAGACAAAAGTGGGAGGGATTGTGTGAGGTGACATTGTTACTTTACTTATATGTTTCATCCAATCACTAGTTTGGAGTGATAGCATGCCCCCATTATGGGTAGAAAACCATGGGACGTTACAAGTAGATGGCACAAGGGAATAAAATTTAAATAGCCTTGCTAAAGAGGACATGGAAGCACGGAGGTCCAACAATCATTGGGATGTTAGTGTTAGATGAAGTTGTGTTGCACATTCAAGTTGCCAATAGATTGAGAGATGCCTGGGTTATATTGAATTCCTTGTACAACGCCTTCAATAGTTTCAAATTTGAAAAAATGTACAAGAACAACACCTACAACATTGTCCTCAGTTTTATCTCTAACCACCCTTTCTGCCTTTATTGATCAACTTGATGTTGACAAATTCCCCACAACACCATGAGATGAAATATCTTTCCTTCTCCATGAATTTTTTGTGAAGTAGCATAACACAATCACTTGCTAGGTAATCATAAATGTGACATCTAGTGCACCAAAAGGGGATACCCACATAGTCAACAAACTAACTATGTTGTCTTCCTTGAACCTCTATTTCAATATATTTAACCACACCCTTCTTTAAGTCTACCTCAACCAATGCATGGGATATAAAATGAGAATATGTCCTCAGAAATCTTTCATCTGCTTCAGTGAAG